>CAJNOI010001402.1:0-15516 GCA_905250115.1 Adineta steineri | reverse complement strand
TATTACAATACGTCTAGACCACACTCACACCCACGCTCTCAAGAAAAATTTTAAAATATACAGTTTCGTAGAGCTCAACAGGCTCTATCAAACCATATATAAATCGCGAAAAAAAATATTAGTCGATTTTTGCATTTGCTGCACCTTATAGTCTTTTAGATATTAGCTGATTGATTTTGTTTCTATTTAGTTTGCACTTTTGTCTGATTTTTGTTCAATCGCTCGAGACATGATTTCTCATATTGAAAATGATGTTGGAAACAGTAATTTTATTACCACTTATCTTCTTACTGACACACAAATTGAATTCGAAGTGAATAGTACGACGGAATCTTTTAAAAACAGTGCATCTGCTCGAATAGTTATGTTCTTAAGCTATTTAAGAACAACTATACGGGGGAACTACTTAGTGTCAGCTCTTAATACAAATTTAATAGCTGAAATACCCACCGACTGGAATAGGATTGATATAACTGGATTCTCAGTGGGGTATCGTTGTACAAGTGGAGATGTGTCCTGTAATCGGGATAATCCAACCAGTGCAGCTACTCTCAATCCTCTGTTAAATGATTACATGACTAGGGAACGTATACAGACATTCGAATCGATGCCAAATTCTACAATTGTCAATGGATTTTTTGCAGCATGTACTCCTCTCGAAGCTCTTCTTCAGAGTACACTCGATTGTTTATATGAAATCGAGTGTCTGCACTTATTATCCGATTATTTTCCAGTTCTTAATCATGTATGTATAACACTCTTTTAACTTTCATACATATTCATATTGTCTAGATGGATGTTAACTGGACCGACTCTGTTCTGACTTCGAAACAACAAAATCTTTCTGTGAACGACTATTTCAATAATCTTTTTATTGAAGAATGGTTGCCACAAATAAATTATTCAGAGTATTTTAATGAATGTCAACCTTCAGTCTGTACATACACGGCAACAGATCGAGCTAATATTTCATATGCAATTACTCTTTTCATTAGTCTATATGGTGGTCTCGTGATAATACTTCGTTTAATTGCATCATTTTTGGTAAGTGTCTCATTAAAATTCAAACATCGTTCAAGAAACGCACGTATGCATTTCGGTAAGTTTTTCGGATATACTAAGAAAAAGTTTCATCATAAATATAATTTATATTCAATTTGTAGTGTGTCACAAAATATATCTACGTAAATTTTGTCGATTGATGAAACGATTAAACTTGTTTAAGAACGTCAATAAGCGAACAGAAAACAATATCAAACAACAAAAGATTATCACACGTATTTATTTGATTTTACTAACTGGTATAGTTACTTTTACTATGTATACGTGAACTTAGATACTAAAATATTCAATAGTCAAATGTAGATTGTCAGATGATTAAATAATGAAAGATGTACATGAAATATTGTTGTTATTCAATATTTGAACATCTAAACTGCCAATATTGATTAATATAATATCTGACTTTCTGATTAAGATCTCAAAGATTAGATACAATTATCAAGTTTCGCACGATTGAATCTTACATAAGATATTGTATAAAAGAGTTCTGATGTCTGAGTTGAGGTCTATGTTGATGAACTACTAAAGTTTCTCATTTTTTTCTGTTTATCACTTAGTAGTCTGATTTATCATCAATCCATATCTTTTTATCATTCATAAATTGCAGATTGCTTCGAGTTGAACAAAAATAAGTTCATTGTCGACATATTAAGATTGTTGAATGTTATTTGCAATCTTTCTATCGAAGATATGTTTATAATAACATGTTTATTTTTTGTTTTTTCTCATTAGGTTCAATTATTGTGCTTCTTCTCTTCAATTCATTGAGTACTCAAACAGCTAAGGTGACTATTCCAAATCCGTCATTAGATATGTATGAAAATTTACAAACGTTACACTCAACTACACTCAGTTGTCCTTGTTCAACTAAGACAATCTCTTATCGTTCATTTGTTTCATTATCTCCAACATTGCATCAAGTGTGTTCAAGTGGTTTTGTTACTGATGATTGGTTTACTTTATTACAAAGAAGTATCAATATATATTATCCTAATGATTGGCGTAATCGAGCTCAGACACAATTCCAATTGTTGTTTGGCTTTTGTCAACGGGCTAATAAAACGATTGATGATAGTGTTGATCGTTTTCTGAAGCAGTTCTTTATCGCTTCAACTGTATTTAATGAAAACGATTTCGATACACAACTGAATGTAACTCTCAGACAATTTTATAATTCCACGACTTTTGACTGTAATCTTCAGAACGACGTTGTACATCTTTTGTTCCAAGTCGATCAGCCTTATATGGGACCATTAATGGCTGGTATGGATTACTTGTATACTAACCTAATCATAACCAATATAGAAAATGAAATAAACAACCAGTCCTTACCACAGGTGTGTTATTTTATAGAATAATGAAATGTTGTCTGCTTTCTTCTCAAAAATACAGTTATGAAAGCCTGTTTTGTTTGTTGCTACTAACAGAAACAATCAGAACTGTGTATAATTAAAAAGTACTAGTGTCATAAGAAAAAACTGATTGATAATCCTACATGATATATTTATCTGATGTTTTTCGATATAAATATTCGAAGAAACATGTCGTTATACTTGTTCTTGTTATATGCTAGTTGTTTTTCAACATAAAACTGCCATTTAAAAGATAGTGCTAGGTAAATGCGATCCACAATTATACCTCAAAAAAATCAGCATAATTGTAAAAGCGATGTAGAATGATTTTTTAAGCATGACTGTAGATTTTATTAAGTGACGATAGCAGAGCTTTGAGTAAACTAAATCAGGCTTAGAAAATTGGACCTCTACGATTCATCCCAAGTTATAGTAGCGCACCTAGAACAAGTATTAGAGTGAGCACAACTCCTTTCAAGCTACTTTTCGAGAATATATTAATCCATGCCTAAAATAATAGAATGATATGGCATTAGAATATCAATATGTGATAGATTTTATATAATCTCCATTGTACTTTTCAGAAGCTGATTCATACGAAAGGTATCTCAATCCATTTCGTTCTTATATAATTTTGCAAAAATCAATTGATAGCAAAACGTAAATCTTTCTTTTTATTTCTAGGTATCATTTATTTTACCTGGCATTCCAGAAATCAATTCGACAGTGCTCACATGTGTTTGTTCAACTGACCCTCATTGTCAAGGTTCAAACGTCATTTATACTCCTGAATTGGTTGGTGGCATGTATCACCTTTATGTGATACCATCTTCGATTCGAGGTTGTCTAAATAGTGATTCTCTGCTGCTCTCAACCTTACAATGTTTGTATGCAGATTCAGATTGTTTTCTAATTCTACTGAGTTACTTAGAAAAGTCTGATATTTCCAGTGAGTTGAGAATATCGTTATATGATATTAGTCCTTTAATCAATGATCCAACACGCAGTCGTTTTCCTCCAAATACTTCAGTTTCAACTATAGTTGAAGAAATGATGATGGAACAATGGAATGTATTTTTGTCATACAAGGACTTTTACGAATCATGTGCACCGATTTATTGTACATATTCTGAAAAAATTCGTAAAAAGACTATTGCGGGAATAATTATAACAATGATGTCTGTGATTGGTGGACTTGTTGTCTCACTACGCCTTATCACACCGTATCTTGTCCAATTTTTCTTTTACTTATGGGTAAAGATTAGCAAAAGACAACAGAACCAACAACAAGACGAACAAGGTAAATATTGATCTGATGTCTATAAAAAATATTACAGAGCAAATGTATTAATACAATAATGATTTTCATCTAATATAGTTTAGATAAGATGAGAAGAAACATAAGAAAAATTCATGCGTGATCTTAGATGATACTTTGTAAATGATATTCGAAACCAACAACTACAATTTTTTAAAGCGGATTCGGCACATTTCAATGATATTTAAATCTATGTCACATCTATTCATTAATCTTCAGTTATGCTCATGATCTAAGAATTAGCAATTCAAGAAGTTCAAGAGTTATGTCACTAGAAATCTAATAATTCGAGGAAATTCAGAGGTTTCATAACTTATGCCATTTAAAGAAGCATCCATGTAGAGGAGTGTGAGATTTACACAAATGAAACATATATAAAGTTTGATTAAATTAAAAGCAAAAATAGTAGAAGGCGCAAGTATTAGTGCTGGTAAGGAGTTGAAGAAGGATTCAATTTATATGCTCATCTCTAAAAGTGATACTCATCTTCTAGCGAGATAGATCATCTTCATTCACATTTACATACCCCGTTTCTCATCGATCGACACTCACCATCAAAAATGTATAACTTGTTTTTGTGTGTATAGTTCATGGAAACTGGTTCGATCGATTCAAAATGGCTATGAGAAATGTAATCAAACTTCTCTGTACCACTCTCATCAATCTAAACATATTTTCGTTGAATGATATTGGTAGTAATGTTGATCCGATAACAGCTAAACGTCTTGGTCGATGGGCAACTCGTCTGTATATTGCTTTATTTATCTGTGGTCTTAGTATTCTTACAGTATATAACCTAATTCAACCACAAATGATGACGAAAACGTTTGATAAACCGTCTTTCAATGTTTACAAGAATCTGAAAAAGCTTTATGGCGATGAATTAAAATGTCCATGTTCAGTAATTGCATCAGTATATAGTCAGTTTATAGAAATTGAGCCGATATTTCATGAGGTAAGATAAGATAATAATATTCATAGTCTCCTCAACAGTATTTCCATTGATTATTTTCTGAGACCATCATGTACCGTTCGAAAAAAAATAATTAGTATAAACTTTAAGTCGACATGTTGCGATTTTCTCGCTCTCTTCTCTTTTATAAATCTTATCAACCGGAATGAAAGCCTAATGATCATTGAGAATTGACTATTTTGTAACGACTAATGGCAACAAACACTAGACCACTTTTTCATAATTCTATAGCAAAAATAATAGTGTCGAATGACGTTAATAACAAAGGGTTATAGTGTTCTACAAGGATAAGTAAAAGTGAGTTCTCATCCATCCGCTCTTTTCCTAACACGAATGTTAAGCCGATATCCATGATTGAAACATCTAGAGAATAAAAAATCACTCAATTTAGACAATTAGCTAATAAACTAAAATCTAAATCTGAAAGCTTTTTTCAATACACAAAACGCAAAGCGCAAAGGAAAAAGATTTCGATAGTATATTGTACATTTATTACTAACAAAATGGTTATAATAAAGAAAAGAAAACTTTTCAGAAGTCAGCAGGTCGGATAAAACACTTATCATAATATATG
The DNA here is from genome assembly GCA_905250115.1 of Adineta steineri. Taxonomy (NCBI): domain Eukaryota; kingdom Metazoa; phylum Rotifera; class Eurotatoria; order Adinetida; family Adinetidae; genus Adineta; species Adineta steineri. The sequence continues at coordinate 10,237 of CAJNOI010001402.1, read as the reverse complement.
ATTGCGTTCTCGAGTATTTTCGAAAAGATTTCATCATTTATTGACAGAAATGAATAATGTCTACTGAAATAAAAGGCTGTCTACCTGGTCACAGTATCGTTGTAAAAAAGTCGAATGTTATTTCAGAATAGCGTCCTTCCTTTTCTTTTTCTTATTATTTGAAGATCTGCTCGAGTCCATTCGCATCGAAACAATGGCGAACTGATCTTACAGCTGGTCTTGCTGCTAATTTGTCGATTTATACACGAAGAGACTATCGTCGTTTTCTTTCTGCTCATCTACAATTTCTCGAAGGATTATGTCAACTTTCCATGAATGCAGTGAACAATTCGATCAATCAATTTCGTACCTCATTACTTGTCACTTCTGAACTTCTTTCAGAAACAAATTTTAATCAAACACTTGAAGCGTTGATGGAACAGAGTAAATCAAATGCTCCTACAACATTCCGTCATCTTCTTTCTTTAATTCGAACTGTCACTCATGGAAATGCTTTCATGTCAACATATGGAACAACTTTCGAATACATTGTATCCAAGGATACGACTGATAAATTTTATGCGCCCACTCGAGCTCTAATCTATGATGATGAATGTTCTTGTGGGTTATGTTCAAATTGTACAACTCAAGCAAATTTTATTATATCCAATTCTTCTAAAATAATTTCAATTCCAGTTAAAGGTTTAAAAATAGGATGTACGCCAAGTGAATCATTTCGTGCTTCGACTCTTGAATGTTTTTATGATAGTTCATGTATTAATCTCATTCAAAAATATACTAATTACAGCAATTCTCATCATCCTCTCTCTATAATGAAGAGTCGTTTCTCAACTAACACTAAAATAGCTGAACTTATTGATAATCTATTCATTGAACAATGGTCAAATAAGACGAATTATACATCTTATTTTCAACAATGCTTACCATCATATTGTTTCTATACTAGTGTTCCAAGATTCAACTTACTCAATATAATCACTCTTTTACTTAGTCTTCAAGGTGGTCTCGCAATCATTCTTAAATGGACTTGCCCCAAAATAGTTCGAATTGCATCTAAAATAAATGATTATCGAAAAAAGCAAAGGAATACTATTCGCCCTGTCTGTGTTCTTGAAAAAACATCCAGTGATATTTCTAACACAATCATCGAAAATGCTACTACAAATACAGAGACAAATTTAACACTAGAAACATCTTCGTATGTCTTTTTTTATTTTTATATGATTTGTAATTTAGACTATATTTTTATTAGCACAATTATCGATAGATCAGTTCCATGTACTTCCAAGGTCGTCTTCGGATGTATACTAATCGCTTGTGTAATAGCAGCTTTGATTATTTTTTCATTTTATACCGTGCGACAAGGTAAGAATAGAATTGCGAACGCAAGTACAAATGTTTTAACAACATATCACATCATACCCATTTCAAAACTTCAAATGAGTTGAATTCAGAAAGACAAAGTTGATCTAGATAGTTTTCCGATGCAAGGAAAGAGAATGTAGGATATTTTTCAATTTCATTGTATCAAAGGAATATGAAGCATTCTTTTGAATAATCTTGATATTTAAGCCGAATCAAATATTTAACAGAATATTTATTAAATATGTTTTCACTAGCTTCCTCGATCAATACGACAAATGATACTAATTTGAATCCAACAACAAATACAACAATGTCAACATTTTCAAGCACAGCAAGTCAGTAATTTAAATCAAAAAATTAATATGCACTAGTTCTCACACTATAACTTTTAAGATAAATTCTTCTAGTTAGATGTATTCGTTACTTAGTAATATAACAATACAATCTCGTCCTTATTTCAATGATTAGAATTATTTTAAAAACTCTGTTAAGACTAACGACAGGACATATTTAAATACGTTTATGTGTTGAGATAAAGCATCTCGAATACCAACATTTTAGCTATGCGTCACATCTTGATCATTGGCGACTCATTTTATGGGGCTGTTTTTTTAAAACTTGTAGAAAATATCATTTCTTCAGTAAACATACTATATAAATCGGAAATTCGATTCGTTTTCTGCGAATTTTAGAAGTATCACCTAATGAAGTGAAGCGTCATCGAATATGATACGATCTTATAGGAAAGATGTTCAATAGTGCGATGTTTTAGACATTAACAAAAGTAGCTAAAACGTTGATATCTGAGATACTACACATGTCGCAACACAATAGAATGCTTTTAAGCTCTATTTCAATGGACGAGGGCACTTACATATATTCCTTCGTAGGTGCATAACACCTGATGTTGTTTTAGCTTGCATAAATCTCTTCTCATATACTTTCAGTTCGAGAATGCCGAAAAGTAATTCTTTATTTTCTTTTTAATAGCGCCACTTTGCAAGTTAGAATTCCGAACGATATCGATGAACATATCTGATTTTGATTATACACCACGCGGATTTGTATTTGCTGATTTTAATGATGATAATCGGCTTGACCTTGTATTTTATTCTAAATCTTATACGACTCTGAATCTACTTTTTGGAAATGGTAATGGAAGTTTTGGAGCAGAGAATATTATTCCAATGAAAAGTTTTAAGTTCTTGTCTTATATTGATGTTGGTGACTTCAATAACGATAATCGCTCGGATCTCGTTTTAGTCAATGACACCCATCTTGGTGTTTTCTTTGGAAATGGCAACGGAGTTTTTGGAGCACTTATTAGATTTGAACTGGGAAAGGAATGCACGCCAGTTGACATCACTGTAGCTGACTTCAATCATGACAATTACTCAGATATCGCTGTTGTTAGTGCGGATAGTAATAATATTTGTGTGTTTCTAAGAAAAAGTAACGACAATTTTTCATCGCCATTTATTTTTTCTACTGGACAAAATAGTGAGCCTCAATCATTAATTGTCAGTGACTTTAACGGTGATGGTCACTTAGATATTGTTGTGAGCAATAATAATGCTGTGAATGTTGGTGTATTTGTTGGGTGTGGTAACGGAACTTTTGAAGTACAGAAACAGTCTTTCACTTTCTATGGTTCCAATCCGACTAATCTAGCAGTCGGTGATTTTGATGGTGACACTTATCCAGATGTTGTTACCTCTAATATTGGCGACAACGTTATTTGTGTATTGTCTGGATATAATAATGGAATTTTTAACATCAGCCAGAAGTTTTCTATAAAATCTGTTTTGACAGCATCTTCAGTTACTGTAGGTGACTTTAACTGTGATGGTCATTTGGACATCGCTATTGGAACGACTGATCCATATGGCGTAGATGTGCTACTTGGGTATGGAGATGGTCATTTTGATACGCAAACAATATTTCGGCCTGAGACTGTTGATGAAAATATTTGGATCGCTGTTCATGATTTTAATGGTGATACTTATCAAGATATAATTGCTATAGATGATCACCTTAATACTATAGATATTCTTTTAAACATATGTGAATGTTGCACGCATGAAATTCTCAAGAAAAGCAACTCCAGTCTCCAATAATTCTAACAACTTTGATACTTATAAGTCTCTAACATAACAGAAATCAATCAATAAAACTTTTATTTCTGAGAAAAGTATGACACGTAGCTTTATCTCCCCTCAAATCATTGTAATTAATAACTTCTTTTTGTTTTTCTTTTCACAAAATATTAAAGAGAAACAACATCTTGATAAGACGACATATATCTTGTGAAGTTCTCTTGTATACTTTTATTTTTATGTTCTTCATCTGTTGCTTACTACTTTACTATACTTTACTTTTTATTCTATTGCTTATTTGTGAATTTCTCAAGCTATAATATAATCATGAAATCTCCTTTCTAAGTCTGTAAGTCAAAATATCTATGAGAATTTGTTACAATTATCAGTTATTCACATAGTTTCTAATAAGTAAGGAAAAAAAACGGGTAGCTATTTATTAATGCTATTTGTAGGATGTACAAAGCTTTTTCTTTCATTATCGATAAAATCAATACAGAACATGCGTAACAATTGAGACATCATAATTTCAACTTGAGTCAAGATTAGACTTACGAAATATTCATAAATGATTTTAAAACGCTTGTTAACACAACTACGGTAGATTTAAAATGCAGAATTAATGTACTGCAATCGGCAATAACATGTTAATAACTCTGTAAGATTAATCGGTTTGTATTTCTTCATTTTGGATGTGAATACATTTCTATTATCATTTCACTATCGATCTGTCTTTCTTTATATTTCTGTTAAGTGTTCGTTTGTGATCTGTCATTTTTCTTCTATATTTATTGAACCAATAATTTGACCACAGATTCTATGTCTGAATGGATTTTATTTTGTATTTGAATGAAGCTTCACATGCTGATAGTGAGTGTGGGTGGATCTATAGATTTTACTGGATGAATGCAGATGTAAATTATATATTAATTTTGCAATCACTGCACTTTTATCCTCATCTAGCATACCTCATACCTACACCCTCAAGATTTGACTACGCATTTTTGACCGAGATCTTCATGGACTTGTAGTCAAAAACTTTATCTCGAAAGAACTAATTGATTATCTAATACGTTCAACAACTCAGGTTTCTGCTCATGAAATCAAGAGCATCAATCGACTGAAAAATAGCTATATTGGTTTCAAATCTGAATTCAATCACAACCAGAACATTTTCTTGCAAAAATAAATCATAAAATGGTGATCAAAATGTTTATATAATTCTAAATGTCATTCTCATGCAGCGTCTCAAAAAAATCTTTGATTTCATTCTTCGCGTTGTACACTAGTCTGATATTTTGTGACAAATGACGGGTGTGGGTGTAGATAAATAAAAGATGAATTCACACCTACACTCACGTCCTCAAAAAAATAGTAGATAAAACTTGATCTTCTGATAACATTTATCTACTGTGCGTTTCTTTCACTGTATACTTATGTTTCACTTCATTTTCAGTCACACTTATGATGATTATTGTAGAAAATGATGTACAACACAGTTCTCTTTCAGTAATTTTATTTGCCTAACTGACAGAGTAACGACCATAGTGCTTTTTTCATTTCGTTTACTTTATATCTACTATTTCGAAATGCCCACTTCTCGACGTTTTATACAACACTACATAATATTTCGCATGTTGATATTAAGTAGTAAAAAAAATTTATAAGAACGACAAACAACTACTAATTTAAATAATTTCCTCTGTATTTCATGTATTTGGTCATAGAAATAAATAAATAAATATAAGTGTTTTATGTTTGACCAGCAATTTTTGTCAATTTTTACAAATTATAATGTCTACGATTATACAATTATTTCCAGCTTTCGAGTCTTTAATAACATCAGACATGAGAGCAGAAAGAAAACAGCCCTAGAGACTGATTTTCTCTTCGTCAAAATACCTAGTAAAATTTCTTTTCGCGTTTTTTGTAGTGAGCAACAATCGTAAAAAATACTTCACTATTTCTTTTTCGTTCTCTTCTTATTACTTAGGAATGTTTATGTTGATCTTCATTTGTTTTTCATAACAACATCTACAATCGTTAATGCAAATGGCGTTGTTGTCCAATTCATAAAAATAGAAAAAAATCTATATAAGAGGTAGACACCTTATAAAATGAACCACTTTCATAATTTCTTCATTCACAATTTTAGCCAAGCTAGTCAAATACAAAACATTCGTATTAAAAGTAATGGCAAATAAGAACCCAACAGCTGCTACCGCATTTAGTAATGCAAAACATGTTGAGCCAGAATCTGATCTCTCCACGAATACAACTGTAAATCGACGTATGAACATGCAAAGAACGCAAAATGTCGTTTTAATTTGGTTAGACAACAATATTGATGATAATAATGCCGATCGCAGTAATACAATCAAGCAATTAAAACGTGTAGTTAACAACGTAAACACATTTACAGATAGTGAACAATGCGTTGAATTTATTCAAACCATTACCGACAACAAAATATGTATGATTATCTCCGAGTCACTTGGGAAACATGTTGTGCCTCATGTGCATAATATGTCCCAAGTACACAGCATTTTTATTTTTTGTAATAATCAAGAATGTGATAAACAATGGGCTACAGAATCGCCTAAAATAAAAGGAGTCTTCTCAGATATAACATCAATCTGCGAAGCTCTTAAACAAACTGCTTTCCAATGTGAGCAAAATGCCATCTCCATCAGCTTTGTGGCACCAAACAAAAAGTTAGATCAATTAGATCCATCATTCATGGATACTCAGATCTTGAAAGAGATCCTATTAACCATCGACTTCGAAGATGAACATGTTAAAGAATTTATTACTTATTATCGTGATGCATTTGTCGAAAATGAGTATGAATTACATAATATTGAAAAATTGGAACGTGACTATCATAAACAAACACCTATTTGGTGGTATACTTATGAATATTTCTTATATTCGACGCTCAATCAAGCATTAAGATTAATGGATGTTGATATTATTGTTCGAATGGGTTTCTTTATTAAGGATTTACATCGTGATATTCAACGACTTCATTCGGAACAATTTCATGGTCAACAATCTGGTGAAACATTAACAGTTTATCGTGGACAATGTCTTTCAAAAGAAAATTTCACCGAAATGACAAAAACTAAAGGTGGACTTCTTCGATTTAATAACTTTTTATCGACTAGTACAAGTCCTGGTGTTTCTCTCTGTTTCGCACCACAAGCTACTACAAATCCTGCTCTTGTTGGAGTCTTATTTGTTATGTCAATCAATCCTACTCATTCAACAACACCATTTGCTTCTGTTAGTGATGTTAGTTATTTTCATACAGAAGATGAAGTTCTCTTCTCTATGCATACCATTTTTCAGATTGGAGATAGTAAACCGATAGATGAAAATAATTATCTATATCAAGTGAACCTAACACTGACCAATGGCAACGATCCAGACCTTCGTACCCTTACTGATCAGATACGGCAGGAGACCTTTCCAGGTGAAGAAGGATGGTACAGATTGGGATTATTACTGATGAAAATGGGTCAGTCTAACAAGGCTCAAGAAGTTTATGAAGTTTTACTTCATCAAGCAACGAATGAGAATGTCAGGGCAAATATTTATCATCAACTAGGTTGTATCAAAGATAGTCAAGGAGAATACCAAGAAGCGCTAACATATCATAAAAAATCACTTACTATCGATCAAAAAACACTTCCTTCCAATCATACTGATTTGGCTAACTCGTACATGGGTATCGCTAACGGGTACTACAGCATGGCTGATTATTCAAAAGCACTTTCTATTTATGAAAAAGCCCTTGCAATTCGACAACAATCACTACCACTCAATCATCTCCATTTAGGAGATTCCTATAACAGAATCGGCATTGTATACGACAGCATGGGTGATTATACAAAAGCACTTTCTTATTATGAAAAAGGCCTCGAAATTCGACAAGAATCACTTCCTTCCAATCACCCTGATTTGGGTGCTTCCTATAATAACATCGGGTTCGTGTATTATAACATGGGTGATTATCCCAAAGCACTTTCTTATTACGAGAAAGATGTTGCAATTCTACAACAATCACTTCCATCCACTCATCCTGATTTCGGCGATTCTTATACTAACATCGGTTTGGTGTATTGCCAAATTGGTGATTATACAAAAGCACTTTCATCTCATGAGAAAGCCCTTACAATTCGACAACAAACACTTCCTACCAATCATCCAGATTTAGGTACTTCCTATATCAACATTGGTAGTGTGTATTATAGGATGGGTGATTATTCAAAAGCACTTTCTTATTATGAAACAGCCCTCGCAATTCAACAGCGATCACTTCCTTCTAATCATCCTGATTCGGGTGCTTCTTACATAGGCATCGGTTTGGTGTATGACAGCATGGGTGATTATCCAAAAGCACTTTCTTATAATGAAAAAGCCCTTACAATTCGACAACAGTTACTTCCTTCGAATCATCCTGATTTGGGTGCTTCCTATAACAACATCGGTGCGGTGTATGAGAATATGGGCAACTACTCAAAAGCTCACTCATTTTATGAACGTGCTGTAGAAAATGGGCAACAATCATTACCATCAAACCATCCAACTCTTCAACAACGGAGAAAAAACCTCGAAAACATGAAAAAGAAATTATAATTTCTTTCTGTATTTTTTTGAAAGTAAAACAAAGCTGATGAAAAAGAAAATATGTCTGTTGAAGTTATGTTCTTGTTGAAAACACAATATAAGCAGTAATACTCACCGGTAACATAAACAATACGTGTTGAAAAGATATGTATTGTAGAAAAAACCTTCACAGTTACATTATTATGTCTGAACGAGTACAGTTTCGTTGTGTTAGATAATAAAAAAGATCCTCAACAGAAATATGGAAGGATAAAAAGTTTATTTTATCAATAGAGTGAGTTGTTCTTTCTGTTCAATATTGAAGAGTAGTTCATACTATTAATAAACTCATCCATATTAAATGAATAGAACACCTATATATATGTACGAAAGTAATTGAGAAATAGAGCCATTACTTTCATATATGAATATATATATAAGAATCCTATTCATTTTCCTATCAACTTTGAATTCAATCATAGTCTTTTTCACTGATGATATTGAATGATAACAAGAGTTTATATAGACGAGAAAAATTACGAATTCTTCAACTGGAAATGACTGAATGAAGGCTTCCGAGAAAGTCAAGTGAAATGTTTTGACTATAATAATATATGAATCGATTTCTGACTACAAATCATTCTCGGAAAATTTTCGAAGCTAGTATCAATGTGGCTGTGATTAGTTCATGACAATAATTAATGAGTATCTTAGTCGTTGTTAAACATGTCGAGTTTTATTTTTTATGAGCATGTTCATATCATACTGATATCAGACTAGTATGGAAATAACCATCTAAGAAAATGGAGGATATGGTCTTTATTCTAAAAATATTCTCTAACATGAACAATATATTGATATTCTGGAGCAGAAATAAAGAGGTCTTTAAAACTGTTGATTGTTTATTTTTTTGTTAGCATGTGGGCAAAAAGCAAATGATCTCATGAGAAAATCATGTCGATTTGAATAAAACTTTATACAAAAGTAGAAGATATGTTAATTTCTCAGTGTGATTTCGTTTATAAACCTGTATGTCAACAAAATCTATACAAGTTCGACAGCTTATAAAAGATATTGCTCTTTGAACTGCAGAGATGCATCAAAAACTTGTTCTTATTAACATCTGTGTATATGTTTATATATTCTGTTAGAGAAGCGTGGATATAAATAGCTGGTAGTATTTCATCTTCCTCCTGAAAACTCAATATCTCAAAGAAAAAAGACCGAATACAATATGAATTCTTTTCAAAGTTTTCACACTTCGTTGATATCCATTTATGATCGGAAGATAGAATTCAAACGATTGGAACATGTCAATATATTCCCCAGTTTATCTATATTTTGTAGCTCTGACTTGCTTAATATCAAAAGTATTTTCTTATTCTACAATTAATAATAGTTCTGCTTCATTAACGAAATGGCTAATGTATAAGAGTTTATGTAGAACTACTTTAGCACAAGTAAAAAAATTTTTTCAAGAATTGAAGGATGGAAGTGCTCTCTTCCTTGATTCTTTATTCACGACAGGCTTCATCAAGATCAAAAGTAACAAAAAAAAAACCTGCTCGCATAACACTTTAATAATTCCTGAGGCTATTCGAATATTTTGGTCTATTATAATCGAATGTCGTTTCCAAGCGACATTCTTCTTAGGATACCATGATATATCACAAAGATCGGCTAAAAAAATCTTAGTAAATAATCATTAAATATAACACAATCATTTGTTTTGCTCTGAATTTCAGCACTCTGTATATAGACTTCTGGACATATCTAACAGAAGAAATTTTAATTAACTATATATGTATATTTGTTATCAATTGGTAAATCGATTATGACAAAGATTGACAGCTATACTATGACTAGTATATTTTTAAAGAAATAATATATTTTATGATTATATATTCTGTTTTTATTAGGCTCTTTCTTGTTCATTTTGAATTATTTGATGAACATGTAATAGCATGCAATCAATTCTTCTTTTCTCTCTCTCTGTGTATTATATAATCAGCATTTGTGTTACTTCAAGTATAAATTGCTCCTTTCATATTTTTGTATTGAAATATAGCATTAGTAGGTAGAGAATCAATACAATGATATTCAAATTTATATTTTTTCGACAAGATATGAACAGAATGAATTTCTATATAAAATCAGTTGAACTA
>CAJNOI010001401.1:0-15521 GCA_905250115.1 Adineta steineri | reverse complement strand
ATCTCTCAGCTTGACAATACGCCGTCGAGAACAAGGACTCTATTAATGCTTAGTGTGTTTCTCAGGTTTCAGCACATCATCAACTAATTCGGCTTTTCTATGATCGCATTATTTCTTAGTTTGACAATCCTATCAAGAACAAGGACTTTTTTTTTGCCAATGCTTAATTGTTTCTCAAATTTCCGCATATCATCAAGTTTATTTGACATATTCACTAACATTTCTTTTTTTTTTTTTGTTCAATTAATTAAAGAATATTTGTAAAAGTTTTATTTTTGTTCACAAAGGAAATAAAATTTTGTTTGGAAATATAAATATGATTAAAATAAACAAAAAACTATTTAATTCATACAAAGATGCAGATGATTCTCTAACAGATATATGTTTTTCACGTCTTTCACAAAAAATTTATTTCTTTGCTTTGATTATCATTTTTTTCTGTTTGATAACATATTAATTGAGATTTTTGTAATTCATTTGGACTTAAACATTCATATCCAATTGGACCTGTGCATACATCAGGTAATTTATATCGATTTGAACGTTCTTCTAAATACCATTCAAGTGTACAATCACATCGTATTGGATTATTATCAAGATTAATTTGTTTTATTGTATGTGCTAATTGTTGAAAAATTGTTTTTTCAAATAAACGTATTAAATTTCCTTTTAAATTTAATAATGAAACATTATATAGTTGATCAAATGCATGAGAATCAATATTTGATATTAATGATGATGATAAATCAATTTCACCGATATGTTCACAATCTTGAAATGCATATGAATTTATATGTGTTATTTCGCTATGAGATAAATTAACAAGATTAACTGATGTCATATAGGAAAATGAATTTGAACGTAATGATGTATGAATACCGGTTAATATTATTTTATCACATGTATGAAATCCAAAAAAAAGCGAATGAATCAATTTGTTTTATTGGACATGTGGGTAATAAACATAAGATTAAAGTACCAACTGATTTAAGACCATTAAAAGCATAGGATTCAATAATCTATTTATATAAAGAAGAAAAATAAATAATAACAGAATTAGAAAGAGAGAAGATTTAATAAATGATTCCAAATCTTATTGATATTAGATAGGAGAAGGAAACAAGATCAGTTTAGTATTGATTGGGTCGATCTGTTATAAATTTTATCATTAATATTAATTTAATAAAGAAAGAATAGTATTTATTTGATTTAAATAAATATTTTCTTATGATATCTGTAAGCCGAAATGCCTGTGGACATCAGTATCAATGCATAATTATATCCCATTCATTTATTAATTATCATTTAATTTCCTGTATTTCTATGATATTACTATTGAGCATTGTTTTTAAATATTTTTATATTACAGCAAAAGAAAAAGCCCATATATGAACATCATTTTATTTTTGCGAATTACTTAAGAAGATAGAGTACGTGTCAAATCTGATTACTAATAAAAACGATGATCTATAGAGATGAACTTCTTAACATCTATTCAGTGAATATATTTCACGCGAATAAATACGTTATTTTTAGAAAACATTTCCAACATTCTACCATCAATGAATATCCTCTTACTCAAATGTCATTTCTTTATACCGGAAATATGTTTATTATCCGTTATAGGTTACATGACCAAGCATTATATCCGATTTTTTTGTTTCCGAAGTGACTTTGAACTATATTTTTCTCTACTTAACCTTAATGAATAATAAAAAAAGTATTATTAAAACTTACCTCTAACGGATTGTCACTTAGATCTAATATATCAACAAAATGTGTATTACGAAATACTTCTGTATGTATAACACGTATTGAATTTGATTTCAATGATATACGATGTACATATTCAATATCACTTAATGCAAATGATTTTAATTCAATTAAATTTCGATTTAATTCAATACGAAGTTCATGTAAACGATGAAGATGACGAAATGCATGTGGTTGAATTGTAATAAGTCCAGTATTGATTATTGATAGATCTCGAAGATTATAAAGACCCTAATGAATAAAATTTCATAGAAAAATAACGAAAAAAAAAAACAAAAATTTTACTTGAAAATCGTTTGTTTTTATTGATGTAATTGATGGTGTATGGAGAAGATCAAAGCGTAGTATCGATTGTGTAAATAATGTTAAGTTATGATTTGTTGAAGTCCATGAACGTGGTAAATGGGTAATTGTTGTTGAATAACTACAATCAATTGTATTTGTCTGAACACAAGTGCAATCACTCAATGTTTTAAACAGGTGTGGACAGTTGTTATTTTTCAAATGTTCAGATTGTAATTGTATAATCGAATTAGAAAAAGTAAATAGAATAAAGAAAATAATTTGATATCGCCTAAAACAAAATTTTACTCATAAAAAATGATTTTAAATATATTTTTCCAACTTACGTCATCAATCATGTGTATATGTATATGTTTGAACACAAGATATGATCTGAACAGGAAGATATAGAATAAGTATCCTTGATGGACTCTATCGTACAAATGGTGTCATAAACAAAAAGAAGCAAGCAACTTGATGATTATATTGTGAACAATAGAATGTGGAAAAGGTTATTCATGTTATAATCTCGTAACATGCATATATGCGCATATTCTCTTTACTTGCTAGTCTTCGGAGGTTTTGTTTTTACGCCGATCGACAATTTTGAACGGCTTAAGTGCATGCGAGTATAAGAGTGTATGCCTATGATGCCTATCGAATCAAAATTGGAAGCAGAAGAAAAAGAAGAACAAGAAGAAGAAGAAGGCGAAGAAGTTGAAGGCGGAGACATACTATACATTGGAAAAAACACATTGCATTTAAACTACCGCCATCGATCTTTTCCATTTTTAGACAAAGAAAAAAAAAAAAAAAAAGAAAATTTTATTCATTAAGATTCTGTTCGCTCGTCAAGGATGTATTTCTACGTTAGATTTAAACGACACAAGAAAAACCTCCGACGTACATGAACAATGAGAAATGATCAATGTTCATCGTCGCCTTTTTTTTCTGACCAGTCAATGTACAAAAGTTTTTCTTCTTTTTTTTTGTTAGTACAATCTGTGAATACAAATCATATAAAATAATTCCACTGGGCATATTTTTCTTTATCTTTCATGAAATTGAAGAAGAGCTTTTTCTCTGTTTCTCTTGTTCACTTATGTAAACGCAATTGAACAACTGGTCGATGATGAGATAATGAAAACTTATTGGACGCGTTTGATCAATTGATGCGTTATCATTTCCGTTTCTTTCGGATTTGTTCTAGTTTAACTGAGGACAGTGGCTAGTCAAATTTATTTTGTTAACTAAATTAGATTTTAGGTTTTTTTTTTCCAGTTAGCTTGACATCGTCTAGTGAATTCTCAATACATGCCGATCGTATTAATAAGCTTCGAATGTAGAAGAATTCCATCGTAAGATGAAATTCGATTAAGTCATTTCTTCTTCGTTTGCTGGTCATATGTGTCAATCACATGTAAATAAGAACGGACAGAGGAAAAAAGACAGTTTATAGATAATTCCTGATTGCATCATAAGGAAAAAAATGTAATTGGAAATAAATCAAGTACAATTTGGATTGAACTAAAAAGAAAGATTTTTCTTTTAAGAGAAAATATAGTTCTGATTGATTAGCTAGTCATCTCATTATATTATGCCAAACTTGTCAATCCTATCTTAATCCTATTTAAGAATACAAGCAGCTTTTCGGATAATTCAAACCAATAAATAAAGAAAAATTTTAGTGTCTAAAAATAAAATAAATTATAAGCGCTTGTTTAATTGAATGAAGTTTTTTTAATAATAAAATAAAAAGTTTTAAAAACTTGAACAAAATATAATTGGTTAATTGATCATTTATTTTAATAGATGATTGATAGTATTTAATCATAGCAATCTTTTTAAACAATAGAAATAATCAATTGTGACTTGATCATTAACTGTTGAACAAAAAAAATGTTAGTGTTCAGTAGAGCCATCTGTCTAAAAATAATTTATCTTTCTTTTCATTTGTTAACTATGACAAGTTATTCGAATGTGTGTGTGTGTTTGTATACACGGAGACGAGATATGTTTTCCGTTGGTTAAAGAAATAAATATATTTTATTATTTAATTTATTCTTTTTGTCGATTTATTTTCGAAATAAAATAATTTTAGATGTCGGAAATACATTCATTTGGCAATTTACCAATCATTGCACATTCATGGAATAAAGATCGAACACGTATGTTATTAGAAAGATTCTTTTACAAATATAAAATTTTCTTTATATAGAAATTGCTGTATCATTGGGAAAAAATGATGTACGTATATATCAAAAAGTAGCTGGTAAATGGAAATTAACACATACATTATGTGAACATTTATCACGTGTATTAGCAATTGATTGGGCACCTAAAACAAATCAAATCGTCACAGCTAGTGCAGTAAATATATCTTTAGAAAAAAACATTATAGTTCGTAATTTTGCTAGGATTATAATGCATATGTTTGGACATTTGAAAATGATATTTGGAAACCACAGATGGTTGAATTACAACGAACAAGTCGAGCTGTATGTTGTGCTAAATGGTCACCTGAAGGTTTTCATCAATAATAACCAATTAAATTAAATTTATTAGATTTTTGTTTATAGAAAATAAATTTGCTATTGGTTCCAGTGATAAAAATGTTGCTGTATGTTATTATGAAAAAGATCAACGATTTTGGGCAGCTGAAATGATTAAAAAGAAACCAAAATCAACTGTAACTTGTATTGCCTGGCATCCCAATAATCAATTACTTGCAATTGGTAGTTGTGATTATCGATGCCGGTTTGTAGATAATCTTGAAATATTTATTTTAATGATGAAAAACTATTTCTATAGAATCTATTCGGCTTTTGTTAAAACTGTTGATGAACAAGCACGAACATCGAATTGGGGAAAAATTACAAATACAGGAGAACTTTTACATGAATTTCAATCAGGTTAATTTTCTATACGAATTTTATTAATAAACATATGATTATATTTAGAATCTGGTTGGATTCATGATGTTGCTTTTTCACCATTAGGTGATAATATTGCATGGGTATCACATAACTCAATTATATTTGCTGTTACAGCTGATAATCCATCTCGGTAAATTTATTTTTATACTATTAAAGAAGAATATAAACATAAATTTTAGAATCACCATGGAAATAACGAGTTATTTACCATTTCGTTGTATTATTTTTATGAATGAATCGACAATAATCGTTGGAGTATGTTTAGAGAAAAAAAAACGTTTTTATTTTTATCAAATATGTTTTCAAAGGGACATGAATTTTCTCCATTAATTTATAATTACGATCAACGAAATGGTACAATTGATTTTCTTGAAAAACTTGATCGACAAGAAACATCAACTGGTCGACAATCAATTGGGTTAGAATTTTAATTTGTTTTTTTTCATATTCTCTATTCTCGACATATCTCTAGTGACGAAATTAATTTTTTTACACCATATCAAGCAGCGTATGAAAGAAAACCGAGTGTGTTTGCAGTGTTTTATGCATGATTTGAAAGAAGGAGTATGATATTAATAGTTCTGATTCAGTTAAAAAGGTCCGAATGGCGTCATTGATACTTAACTACATTACTTATTACATAAGAAAAACTTAATAGTACTCTTTTTGATGATACTTTTCCATTAAGTGTCATTCTTCCGTTGAATAGAAAAAATTAAATTTCTTTTTTTCTTTTTATGTTTCAAGTCGTCTTTTTGATCAACCAGCAATGCAAACTCAAACACCTGAACCTGTTTCAACTCATCAGAGCATGATTACGTAAATATTACCTTGACAAATTTTCTTGTATTTAGTTTTTTCTGTTTTCAGACAAATTGTACCTTATCAAAAAGAGAATGGCAATCTAGTAAAAATTAGTTCAGCAGATTTATTTGGTCAGATAGTTATTTGGAATTTAAATGATAAGAAAATGAAAAAATAACGAATCTATTTTTTTCCTGCTTGACAAAGTTTATAGTTGAAATTCCGATGATTGTGCAATTAGGGTGGCGATTCTTTTTTTTTTTTTGTATTTTTTTTATGCATGAACGTCTTGTCTTTATCGAATTTTTTAAAAAAATATAGAAGAAAAACTGTTATTTTCTCTTTATCTTATTAAAATAAAGCATTAACATATCTTTATTTTTTCAGAATAATGACGACGGTAATTTGTTTATTTTTGCGTTATGATTTTTATCTTCGATGAATTTATTTCATCTTTAGAAAGAAATTGTTATTGAAGCCGGACAAGAATTACGTGGTGATGTAGACGAAACATTGACAGTTGAAGTAAGTGGATGTTGTTTTTTTCTTTATATGAAAATTAATCTTATTAATTATATTTACAGTTACGTTCAGGTAAAGCCGAAATTTTCGGTACTGAACTAGCTATTGGACAAAAATATCAATTTACATCTGGAATGAAATTTGCAATATTTACTTATTGGGGTTGTACAGTTAATGTAAATTAGAAAAAAATGTTTTTTTTAATGATATTAAATTTATGTTTATTTAGATTATCTCACCACATGAAGATTATTATGTTGCACGTGATGAAAATCCGATGCATATTTATTTAAATGTACACGGTATGCTAGAACAATTAAGACAAAAAGCTGAAACTGAAAAAACACGTGGACCTCGTGTAAGAGAACAGGAAAAGATTTGAATTTATCTAGAAAATATTATTATTTATTATAGATAATGGTAACGGGTTTGCCAGATGTAGGTAAAAGTACAGTATGTCGTATGCTTGTAAATTGGGCAGCTCGACTTGGTCGAACACCAATATTAGTTGATCTTGATGTTGGACAAAATCAAATATCGATTCCAGGAACTATTGGTAGGAATAAATAGTTTGACTTGTACTTACTAAAATGTTTTTCTTTTATTAGCGGCTATGGTTGTTCGTCGACCAGCATCAGTTGAAGAAGGTTTTCGTATTGAAATGCCACTTGTTTTTCATTATGGTTATAAAACACCCGGTGAAAATATTGGTCTTTATAATGAAATAATATCATCAATGGCAATGTATGTTAATATTCGATCGGAAAATGTTGAAAAATGTAAGAATAAATTGTTTACTTGCTTATCTGTCCGCAAGGTCAAAAAAACATCGAAAATCGATTTTTCGAAAAAGACATTTCTAGAGGTATTTCGATACAGGGATTTCGAATCTGATTTTAGTTTTTTAAGACAAAGGACCATTTTTTTATATAAAATTTGACGAAATGGTTTTTGAGGTTGGGGAACACGAGTCTGATGTTAGTGTTTGCAAGTTATATAAGCAAAAGGTCCCGTAGTATTGTAGAACACCATTTCCACGAAAAAGAGCTAAGCGAGTCCTTAGACGAGCGTTACTTGTGACTCATAATGTCACATTTATTATACTTCTGTCAAAATAGTATTGATTAGATATTTCTATCAGAATATGACAGATTGAGAAAAAAAATGATTATAATAGTTCTTTACAAAATAATGAATGTTTATAAGAAGTGTTGCTAGTCCATATTGAATTCAATATTTATTTTTAGCTTTGATAAGTGGTGTTGTTGTTAATACATGTGGTTATATTCGTCAAGAAGGTTATGAATCATTTAAACATGTCGCTAAAACATTTGATGGTAAAAACAAGAAACGAATATAAAAAAAAGAAATGTAATTGTTTTTTTAGTTGATATTATTATCGTTCTTGATAGTGAATGGTTATCAACAAAATTAACATCAGATTTACCTGGTGTTAAAGTTATTACTTTACCTAAATCAGGCGGTGTATGTTTATTTTTTCAAATCAATAAATTTAATTGTATATAAATATTTGTTAATTTTAGGTTGTACCAAAAGATGCAGCTAAAGATAAATTTCGTGAAAATAAAATTCGTGAATATTTTTATGGACCAAGAAATAATATTTGTCCACATGTATTTACTATTGAATTTAATGAAATAAAAATTTATAAAATTGGTGCACCACAAATACCAGATTCATGTTTACCAGCTGGTATGATTTTAAAAAATCCATATAATAAAATCTTACCAATTGCTGCAAGTAAGAAAAGTCGAAATAGTCAAATAGTATTATTCTTTTTTTCTTCTTCTTTTTCATAAAAAGGTCCTGCGTTAATGCACCATGTTTTAGCAGTCAGTAGTTCCAATGATCCAGAACAGTTATTAGCAAAAAATATACTTGGTTTTGTTGTCGTGTAAGTTGTATTATTTTCATATTGAATATCATATTTCTTTCTTTCTTTCTTGTCAATAGTCAACAAGTCGATTCAGAAAAACGTACATTAACATTATTATCACCACAACCTAATGTGAAAAATAAACTTCTCATTGTGTCTGATATATCCTTTGTTGATATGAAATAATGTTTTCTATTTTGTATAAAGAAATAAAATAAAAAGATGATTAACTAAACTTTAAGATATCAAATAAGATGTTTTTTTTTGTTTCTTTTTAGATATTATAAATCACGATTTACATATTTGCTTTTTTTCTTTTCTTTTATGATAGTAGTTTGCATGCGCTTTTTCTTTTGGTATGATAATAAGAATGAAAGTATATGTGACCCAATTAGACTGCCGAATAGTATCATGTTTTTTTGTGTTGTTCGTTCTATTTGCATAGTCAAAAGACAAAGAAGAAAACAATTATACAATGTGAACGATAATATCGAATCGTTGATTGACTCATGTAATAAAAGAAAATGCTTTGAAGTATGTAGTATAAAACGTGTCGTCTTTAGAATTTTTATATTCAATTGATTTACATCTGTCACATAGATGTATATTTAATTATTTTTCTTTTAGATGCTATAATTTCTTAACTTCAAATAGTTCTCTAATCTTATTTGGAGACAAATAAAAAATTATTCTCGTTTTTATATTTTATTTTTCTGTAAATAAAAATCACAACTGGATTCGATAAAGTTAATTAATTTGACCTCCTCACCGAGTGTATTAAGTTCACAGGAGGAGAATCAACAGAATGATTTTTCTTCTTCATCAAATGGTGTAATGTCATTAATGAATTCTGATACTGCATGTCGTGTAACATCTGATGAAATAATCAAAATTTTACAAACAGATGGTAAATTAGGTTTAAATGAAAATGAAATACAAAATCGACGTAAATTTTATGGTCACAATGATTTTGAAGTTGATGATGCTGAACCAATATGGAAAAAATATTTAGGACAATTTAAAGAACCAATGATATTATTATTACTTGTATCAGCATTTCTATCATTATTAATGAAACAATATGATGATTCAATATCAATAACAATTGCAATTATTATTGTTGTTACTGTTGCATTTATTCAAGAAAATCGTGCAGAAAAAGAAATTGAAGCTTTAAAAAAACTTGTTCCACCAAAATGTACTTGCATTCGTGATGGAAAAAATCATCAGATATTTGCGCGAGATTTAGTTCCAGGAGATTTATGTATATTAGATATTGGCGATCGTATACCAGCTGATTTACGTTTAATAGAAGTTAATGAAATATCTGTTGATGAATCATCATTTACAGGTGAAACTAAGCCATCACTTAAAACAATTTTACCAATTACATTTGGTTCAAGACAAACATCTATTAATGATAGAAAAAATGTTGTTTTTATGGGTACACATGTATTAAATGGAAATGCAAAAGTAAATATTTAAATAAAAATTTTTATCTTATTTCGAAATGATTAATTTATTCATAGGGTATTGTAATATGTACAGGTGAACATTCGGAATTTGGAAAAGTATTTCAAATGATGCAACAACAAGAAGTAAATATAGATTCGAAAAAAATTAAATTATTTCATGTTTTTTTTAGGCACCAAAAACACCATTACAAAAGAGTATGGATGCACTTGGAAAACAACTTTCATTTTATTCATTGAGTATCATTGGATTTATTGTCATTGTTGGTTGGTTACAAGGACGACATATATTAGAAATGTTTACTATTGGTGTTAGTTTAGCTGTAGCAGCAATTCCGGAAGGTTTACCGATTGTTGTTACTGTTACATTAGCACTTGGTGTTCAACGTATGGCAAAACGAGATGCAATTGTTAAAAAATTACCCATTGTTGAAACACTCGGTTGTGTAACTGTCGTATGTTCAGATAAAACAGGAACATTAACAAAAAATGAAATGACTGTAACAAATATTGTTACATCGGATGGACAAATTGCAGAAGTTTGTATTTTATAATTGTAAAATATTTTATATCTTGTTATCTATTAGGTTACTGGCTCAGGTTATAATGGTGAAGGTGATGTTTTATGTAATTTACAACGTATTGCTTACGATTCACATCCATTAATATCTAAAATAATCGAAGTAAAATATTTTTTAACATTAATAAATATTCAAATAAATAATTTTAATTAGGTTGGAGCTGTTTGTAATAATTCTGAAATTATCAACTCTCAACTTCGTGGTCAACCAACTGAAGGTGCTCTACTTGCTGTTGCTATGAAAGTATGTATATACATTTTTTTTGAATAAAATAACTTTTTCTCGTCATAGATGAATCTTCCGCATCTTCGTGAACAATTTCAACGTGAACATGAATGGCCATTTTCACATGAAAATAAATGGATGGCTGTACAATGTACACCCAAATATAATCCAGTTTGTTTTTCATTATTTTAATTTATTTATTTTTGAATTTTTTTATTATAGAGTGAAACACGTCTATATTTAAAAGGAGCTATTGAACAAGTATTAAAAATGTGTAAAAAATATTTTTTTCATGGAGAGACAATACCATTAACTGATGAAAAAATACGAGAATTTATTGTTGAATCAAATCAAATGGCAGCTAAAGGATTACGAAGTATATATATATAATTTCTTGAAGAAATTAAAAATTATTTATTTCTTATAGTTCTTGCAATGGCTTCGGGAACAACGCTTGATGATTTAGTATATGTTGGTATAGTTGGAATAATTGATCCTGAACGTCCACAAGTCGTACAAGCTATTTCACAATTAAAAGCAGGTGGTGTTCAAGTTAAAATGATAACAGGTGATGCTGAAAAAACTGCAAAAGCAATTGGTAAATAAATCAAAATTTTTTGTTAAATTTTTATTTAAAAATATTATTTTTGTTTAGGATCTCGATTAAAAATTTATGAAAGTTCGGATTTAAGTATATCCGGAGAAGATCTTGATCATATGAGTGCAGCTGAACTTGATAATGCTGTTTCAAAAGCAACAATTTTCTATCGTGTTAGTCCAAAACATAAATTAATTATCGTCGAAGTAAGTTTCAATGAAAAACAAAACAAAAAATTTCTATTTCTTGTTATTTAAGATTTTACAAGCACAAGGACATATTGTTGCTATGACAGGTGATGGTGTTAATGATGCAGTTGCACTTAAAGCCGCTGATATTGGTATAGCTATGGGACAAACAGGTACTGATGTATGTAAAGAAGCTGCAGATATGATTCTTGTTAAAGATGATTTTTATACGATCATGTAAGATAGAAATTCAATTAAAAAAAAAACTATTATTTAATTTTCTATAGGGCAGCAATTGAAGAAGGTAAAGCAATATTTCATAATATAAGAAATTTTGTTCGATTTCAATTGAGCACGTACGTAATATTTTTAAAAAAAGGAATTTATTTAACGGAGATTTGTTTTTAAAGGAGTATTGCTGCTTTGAGTTTAATAACACTTTCGACTGTTTTTCATTTTCCAAATCCATTAAATGCTATGCAGATTCTTTGGATTAATATTATTATGGATGGACCACCTGCGCAAAGGTTTGTTTTTTTTTCTTAAAGGAAATATTTCAATATAAAATTATATTTTATTAGTCTTGGTGTTGAACCAGTTGATCATGATGTATTGAGAAAACCACCGAGAAAGGTTACGGATCCAATGATAAGTAAAAAATTAATTATTAATATGGTTACAAGTGCTGCTGTAATTGTTACTGGTACATTATGTGTCTTTTATGCTGAAATGCGTGATGGAAAAGTAACACCACGAGATACAACAATGACATTTACTTGTTTTGTCTTTTTTGATATGTTTAATGCTCTTAGTTGTCGATCTCAGGTGAGATTTCTCTTTCTAGAAAAAAGAAATTACTTGAGAAATATTTTCTTATTTTTAGACGAAATTTATTTTTGAAATTGGTCTTTTCTCCAATCGATTTTTTCTTGTTGCGGTGTTACTTTCCATAATCGGTCAAATAGCTGTTATTTATTTTCCACCATTACAATACGTATTCCAAACCGAAGCACTTAGTGCATCAGGTATTTGAAGAAAAAAACAACTCCTTCCTATTTTGTTTAATAAATAATATTTTATTTAGATTTGTTATATCTCGTATGTCTTACTTCATCTGTATTTCTTGTCAATGAAATACGAAAATTGGTAGAAAGAATATATCTCAAACGGCAAACTAAAAATACATATATATCAAAAAATACTTGGATGATCTAAATACGCTTACAGATAAACATTTTATTTTCAAAATCAAAGAATAATTTAAACAAAATTCGAGTCTCACCGTATTTAATATGCATCTAAAACGTTTTTTTGTGCTGGATATAAGTCTGTTATTGGCACTTATATTTTGTTTTTTTTTTCTCTTTAATTTATTCGCCTTTTTTTTGTTAATTCTTGACACGTATCTGTTGTATGGTTTTTTTAAGTGATAAATAATAATAATAATTATTAAACAATCGGATAATTTATTAATCGCACAAGAGATATTTATTTATATAATAAGATAAAAGAATAACATAAAAATCACATATACGTTGATAAAAATGTTACTACCACAACTAGGATTTGGTCCTATAGGATTAGTAGTAGATGTTGTTGTTTCACTAGATAATAAATTGGAACTAACTCCTAGAGTAACAGTTGTTATTAATCCACCAGGAAAACCTAAATTTCCATTTTCATATTGAATATCCATTAATGTATAACTTCCGCCACTTGCATAAATACCATCTTGACTATTTAATGTACGTCGAACATTATGAGAATTGTATGGTGATTGTTCTGCAACTGTATCACTAAATGAATCATTGAAAAATAATTGACCTGTATGAACAACAGTACCACCGGAATAAAGACTTGTTTCACTATTATATTCTCCACCAATATGTACTTTAATATGTATATGAATTGTTCGACCAGCGTACCAACCTGGATAAATAGTATCAAATGTTGCTATACCATCATTATTTGTTATTTGAAGTCCTCGAAGAAATGTCTGATTATCATTTTGAGGATTTGGTATTTGATTACTAGCAGAAATATAATGTGAATAAAGTCCCAGAGCATCACAATGCCATAAATCAACAATAGCATTAGCGATTGGTTGACATGTATTTACATTCAATACAAGTACTTGAAGACGAAATCGAATACCAGAACGATCTTCCCTATAATATAAATACATATGAAATATTTCGTTAATAAAACTTTTAATTTACGAAATATTTTGTCGAACAAATGTACTATTCCAATAGTATGGACCTTCAGTTTGTTCAGGTGTTAAAATACATGCCGATGATGCTTTTTGACAATATGTTAATGATGGATCTTGTTGTAAAGATGAACAAGGCAAAATAAGAAAAAGAAGAAATAAAATGATATTCATCATTGTAATAATCAATAGATGAAATTGAATATGTTCCGTATTTATATGAAAAAATCATTTATTACCTATGTACTTTTTACATAGATTAAAGATACTTACGTTATAAATTAATTTGATTGTATTATATTACTTCTCTTCGACGCATGATCAAATAAAATAAAAGGACATGATTTATTGACTTGTCTTATCTTTATCCTTTTTTGCATGACCACTAAACTGAATAAAGTCTATAAAAATGTACTATTTTGACTAGCAAACGTGTATTGTCGTCTTTTATATTCGGGTACACTGTAACCCTTAATGATATAATAGTAAGAAATCAGTTGTCGAGCATTTTAAACATTGTAGGAAGATTATCTTATTATTTCAATTATTTTTCAAAGTGATAAATAGAATGTTTGAATATGAATAGTTTAATATGCTTAATTTTATTTGCATATGATTATTCACGGATTATTTATTTTCAAAAAGACGTAAATATACAACATTTAACAAAGAAAAATCTTTGAAAACAGTTTATATTTTAATATTTGCTAATAGTTGAAAAAGTTGGTCTTAATGGTTGATTATATCTTCCAGTAATAGCTGGTGCATTGCTGGATATGTTATGAATACGTGTAGAAGGTAAACGTGTTCGAAGATAACTTCTTGCAGGAAAATTAACTTTACTCGTACTTGTGTTACCAAGAAGTGGTGGGTCAGGTTTGTATGTTCGAAGATAGACAAGCCAAAGTAATGGACAAGTCATAAATGTTGTGACAAGTGCCATAATAATTAACATAGTAAAAAGACGAGGTGAAAGAATATTAAGTTGAAGACCAATATTCAATGCAATAAGTTCTACTAAACCACGTGTATTCATCAAAATACCTACAGCTGCTGAAAATTTCCATGTGTCTCTTATCATAATTTTTGTCATAATAAATGCAGGTAAAAATTTTGCCAATGTAGCAACAGCAAAAATAAGTACAGTTATTCCACCATAAAAGCTATCATTTAACGATCCTAAATTTGTTCTCATACCACTTGAAGCAAAAAATAATGGAAGCAATAATTGACCAGTAACTAATTCTAATTTAGGAAATAATTCAGTATTAAATCTTCCAGATTTCGGACATATAATACCGGCAATAAATGCACCAAAAAATGAATGTATACCAAGTATTTCACAGAAAAAAGCAGATGCAATCAACATAAGAAATACTCCAATAAGAAAGAAAGGATTCATTTCGTCATCACGTTTTACTAGAAAACTATGTATAAATTTTATTGTGTATTTAACAATGGTAAACATGAAAATAATATAACCAATAGATATCAATACGACCCTATAATATATATATATATATTAGAATATACTACATATTATCCTCATTGTTACACTTACCATAAACCAACAATACCTGATCCTTTAGCAAAAGCACCAGCAATAGCTAATGAACACCAAGCCATAATATCGTCTATTGCTGCACAACTAATTGTTACTGAGCCAATTTTTGCTGATAATAATTTTGTTGATGTAAGAATTGATGCAAGTACTGGAAAGGCAGTGAATGACACACTCGATGCGATGAATAGAATAAATGCAACTCGATCTGGTGCTTTAAATCCATCTCGATTGTTAATATCATACAAATAATAGGATAATCCAATACCACTTGCATATGGTATAATAATAGTAGAAATGGCTATTGGAAGAGAACGTTTCCATTGTTTTCTAATTTTTTCTTGTTCCAATTCTAAGCCTAAATTGAACATGAATAGGATAAGACCAACATTACCCACTAATGTAAAATAATTCCATGATGATGTTGGAAATATATGGTTTGTCCACCAATTAATATTTCCTAATACTGA
>CAJNOI010001400.1:0-15551 GCA_905250115.1 Adineta steineri | reverse complement strand
TTTCTATATAACAAGTAACGCTCGTCTGGAGACTCATTCAGCTCTTTCTCGTAGAATCGATGTGTCTTCACTACCAATAAACTGTTTATTCAAACATTTTCAAAAATCGATTTTAGATTTGAGTTCCACAATCTTGATAACCGTTCGGTCAACTCTTATAAAAAATACCTCTTTTTGTAGAAAAGTGTTCCTCTGTCTAAAAAAAAATGACCGACAAAAAATTTTGAAAAACTAACGACGGATTCGAATTTCTCGACCTCAACTACTCTTCGATCAACCCTGATAAAAAAATGTTCATTTTATATCTTTACCTAAGTCTTGGATCAATCAGTGAAGTGCGAACATACAAGCAATCAATCAAAAAAGTAGACAATTTATTTCTATTAGATTCTTCTCTACGAGAAAAAGAATATTATTATTTTATTTTATTTTATTTTAGATGATCTAAAGTCATGTATTTATCAAAAAGTAAGTACTTAATTTAATCTAATTTTGTTGCATTTAAGTGGATCTAACGTAAGTAGATATACTTAGTGAACAATAAATAAACAATTCTTCTTATTGGTTGTTATTTATTCGTTAAGTACTTTGCTTTATTTTATTATTTTAGAATTTCTAATCGGAGATATTTGTACCCCGCATTGGGAGTAGAAGAGGTAAGACGTATGGTAAAAAAAGTAATATCTTTACTATATAACACAAGAATATGATCGTTTACAGTCGCAAACGCTCCGTATACGATCTTCGTTTTCTTCAGTATTTCTCTGTATACGGTGATGGAAATATATGGTCCTAATACTGAAACAGGTAATACGTAAAAAGACGGACGTATACGGTCGTAAACCATCGTTTACGGACTCTCTAACGCCCGACCTGGGCACGTAAGAAAATGAAAGATAATTTCTTTTTTTTAGAAAATTATGACTTTTCTTGTTTTTATTTAGGTCGACTAGATTATATAATAAACGTGCCACTACCTGATGAAGTGGCTCATATAGCTATACTTAACAATGTGTTAAAAGAACTATCAGTACAGGAACAGGATATTCCATGTTCGTCAATAAATGAAACTAGAGGATACGGTGGTACTCTGATAAAAATTATTAAATATGCCAACAAACTAGCTCAACAACAGTCAACGGAAGATGATACTCCAGCTGAAGTTCATGAACATCACTTTAATAAGGCTATGCTATTTTTCAAAGAGTCTGTACGGTATCCTATTGATTAAAAGAAATAATTTTTTTTTCCAAGTAAATAACTTTTTTCAAATAAATATAAAAACTTATTTATGTTTTCACACTTATTATCTTCATTTATATCAGTAGAAATATGTTCAAATTGAATTGATATTTCTCTTACTATAGTAAGATAATAATTATTTGAAAATTGAATAAATAATAAATTAAATGGTGTTTTATAAAATAAGTTAATTGAATTTCGATCAAATGGAATTTTTTTAAACATTGTTATTCTTTCATGTCTTTTTATTATGATGTGAAATTATAAAATGAGCAAAGATTATATAATGATGAAATTGAATTGATTTTAAAATGAATATTAATTTTACTTGATTGATATTCACGATAATATCCAGTAAAAGGTTCGGGACATAAAAGAATAAAATCATCATGGTTCATATGATAATTCATAGGAGTATACACTATATAGGCCATAATTTTGACAGGGATTATTATTAAATCGAAAATATTTATGTTGCACTCAACATTTTGAACCGAATTTATTTAATGAAAATGGATTCGATGAACATGAATGTTGATATGTTGAATGACAAATACGGCCTGAATAACCTTGATCACAATGATAAAATTCTTTTGATGAATTAATATATTTAAAACACTTTCCATGTATTCCACATTGATTTGAACAATTTATTAATAATTGAGATTTTTCTCATGGAATACGAATTTGTGTTGATATACGATTAACTGGTAAAAATGAAAATGGAATAAACAAATATCAACTTTCATAATAACTTAATGTTAATTTTTCATAATTATGTATTACTTGATTTTGATCGTCAATTAAATAAATAAATATATTATAAATAGAATGTTTATTCTCATGTGAACCTAATGGACGTATTTGAAATTTACATCGATCATCATAATAATTAGGTGGACATAAACATTTCTTTTCAAATGATTTTTCTTCAAATATAATAATTCCTCGATTACAATATTCAATTAATTCAATACTAGTTTTGATTTCCAGAGGTTTTTTTGGTTTAATATTGATAGACTGTTGAGATGATAATAATGTTTCATTTATTATATTACATTAATTGTTGATGATTAGTCGATGAATCATCACCTTAGTCGAACTTTTTTTTCTAACGGTTTAGATATTGATCAACAAGTTATTCAAAATCGTAATGAGAAATATTTTAAAACATTACAATAAGAATTGTATGTTTTTCTATATTATCAATTTAATAAAAATAAACAAGATGCAAATGCTTCACAAGAAGAACAATATATATGGTCATATCAAAGATAATATATATTTTATTGTGTACAGTAATCATTTTACTTGATATTAAACGACATAAGATTTTTTTTTGAAAGATTAGATTCTTATGCATATACGTTATATAAAGAATTCTTTTGAATATAGAAGAAAAACTAACAACATCGAAAAAAAAAGATAAGAACACGAGTGGTTTTATCTGTTATTTAATAATTATAAAGTGCATGGTGTGAGTTTAGTTGAATATTGAAACAAAGTAGTGTTGCAAGAAGAAAAAAAAGAATCATTAATATGTTCTTCATCTTTTTTGGATTAATTCTTAGTTCAATTGGAATTGCCTCTTCTCATGTTATAAGTCGTAATCAATTGAATTACAATGATCGAATCATTAATTTTGAAACTGTTGGAGGTATTGCGGATAATAGTTCATTAGATACATGTTGGGCTAATTCACATCTTCTTAATCAAACATTTGCATCTATGCAAAATGGAGATACATTACTTATACCATATAATAAAACATTTTGGTTAATGGGTGGTATTTATGCACGTGGTCTTGTTAATGTAACTATTCAAATTGATGGAATTCTTAAATTTTCTGATAATCAAACTGTATGGCCTCGTGATCCTCAAACACAACAAGTTCATGAATGTTTCTTTTTTGAACAATTAAGTTATGTTACATTTACTAGTTCATTACCTGAAGGAAAGAAAGGTATTATTGATGGATCAGGTGCACATTGGTGGGGTTTAGTTGAATATTTATTAATTGCTGAAAATCGACCACGTTTAATATCAATCTATAATTCTACTAATCTTTTAGTTGAAAATATTCTATTAAAAAATTCTCCATATTGGACATTTTTAGCAAATGATATTGCTAATTTAGAAATTCGTCATACAGATGTTGATGCACGTGTCAATCCAGATATACATTATCATGATCATAATGAATTACAAGCTTTTAATACGGATGGTTTTGATGTTGCTGGTACAAATGTAT
Source organism: Adineta steineri (assembly GCA_905250115.1). Taxonomy (NCBI): domain Eukaryota; kingdom Metazoa; phylum Rotifera; class Eurotatoria; order Adinetida; family Adinetidae; genus Adineta; species Adineta steineri. The sequence continues at coordinate 12,058 of CAJNOI010001400.1, read as the reverse complement.
GGATACATGATTGTAATATATGGAATGATGATGATTGTATTGCAGTTAAAGAACAAAGTTCAACTAGTATTCATTCTCCTTGCAGTGAAAATATGCTTTTCGAACGTATTAATGCTTCTGGTGTTGGTTTAACTATTGGTTCTATTGGTCCATCAGCAAGTCATACGTGTGTTCGTAATATTACATTTCGTGATTCTACAATGTATAATACTTTTAAAGGTATATATTTAAAATCACGACCAGGAGCACTTGGACATACAGGTGAAATTACAAATGTTACTTATCAAAATATTCTTATTAATAATGCTTCACAATGGTCAATATGGATTGGACCACAACAAGCTGGCTATAAGGATGCTTGTTCACTTCTATGGCCTTTTGTACCTGGAACACATTGTCCTATTCCAGTTGGTATTACTTGGAACAATATTATTTTACGAAATATTACTATTAATGGTCCACAATTAAGCCCTGGTGTTATATTGGGAAATTCAACAAATCCAATGTTAAATATATTATTTGATAATGTACTTGTAACAAAACCTGGTATTCTTCCGTGGGGTACTCATTATTATGCTTGTGAAGGTGTAGAAGGTATTGCACAAGGAAATACTGAACCACCACCACCATGTTTTAAAAGAAAACCATTTTAATTATATTTTTCTTAATAGTTCTTTCAAAATAAATAATTATATCATACGTCATTTTATCATTAATTGTAAAAGTAAATGTTTTAGTTTCGGAAGTAATACTTTAAAAATAGAAAGAAAAGATTTATTTTTTCTATATTAAATTTATATAGAACATTGATAAACAATGTCCAAGTATAAAAATATTTTTAGTATTAAATCTCAAAATAAAAATGAATTTTATCGATATTCTAATTTTTATTCTCTTCACCATTTTTTCTGCTTATTTACTATCGGTTGTCCCCTATACAGAGTAAAAAAAAAATTCCTTTTTTTTTTATTGACAATGTGCAACTGCAAAGGAAGAAAAAGAATGGAAATCGGTTTCTTTTCTTTTTTTCTTTCTTCTTGAAAAACAAAATTGAGAATATATAAAAATAGTATTTTTTTAGGATTTCAATCAACAAATATATAAACAACAATGTCGGATTTAAAGTAAGTTGACAAAGAAATTGATTATTCTGATTTTTTTTATTTCAAATTCTAATAGACAAAATTCTCCTATGTTTAATAAATATTTTCAAGATCGACGTATTCGTCGATATTTAATAACTGCTGGATTAGTAAGAATTCATTTTTTTTCAAAACATTTTATATAATACATATTTCTGTAGATTAATCGTCATGGTGATATTTTACCTCCTACATCTGAACAAATTGCACGTGCACGACGAATAACACAACAACGAATTGCAGATAATCCGTAAAGAAAAATGTTTTTTTCATATCAAATTTAATCATAAAATTATATATAATTTTTAGTGCAAAACAAGATGATGATGATGGTGAAGAAGAACAAAGTCGAAATGGAACTAATCGTTCACCAAGACGTTCTCGTAAAGAAAAAACTAAAGTTTGTTAATAAATCTTGTTATTGAATAAAATTCAATATTCATTATAGAATTCAAAACCAATTCGACGAGGTGTTTCACGTAATTTATCAAGTATTCGTCGTTCACCAATATCAGTTAGTTTGTTAATTAATCATATATATAAATATATTTTTTTTTAATATCTTAGACAGATCGAAAACGTTCGCCAAATCGTGCAAAATCTGCTCATCAACGATCACAAGATTTCTCAAGATATTTTATTAATAATTCAGCTAGAGCAAAGGTAATAAGTTTAAACTAACTAAAAGTAAATTATATATATTCTATTATTTTCTGAATAAAGTCACCGACTAAAGAACGTTGTCGAGTAACAATGATGTATTACGGACCACAAACGAATTTTGATTATGATAATTGTTGGTTTCTACCACACGGCGATGAAATTACTGTTTCACAACAACATTGTGGCGGTGAAAATCTTATTGTTTTTAAAGGACATGTTAAACCTAACGGTAAAATTTGATAAAGTTTTTTTTCAACTAATATTATTTTTTAGAAAGATTTGCATTTGATTCTCGACGTCATCCAGATTATCCATTTGCATTGGCTCTCTATGTAAATGGTGTTGCTAAGAGTCGAATATCAGTTTGTTGTGAATATAAACATAAACGTAATATACCATTAGATGGAAAAAATGGTCTATTTGGTATTTGTGATGTAAAAAAAGTAACACCATGTGAAAGGTTTATTACTGTTTTGTTTATTGATCTTTTGAAAATAAATTTCTTTTTTCTTTTCTAAGTTGTCAACTTCGACAACGTAAGAAACAAATACAATCAAATAATGATTCATTTGAAGCTCAATCATCTCGTAATCAAAAATCAATTGTGCCACGTGTTTCATCGGAGAGACGATCTTCCTCTTCAACTAAAAAACAAAAACCAGATTCATCTCGTAATTTAGTAGTATTTAAACATCATTCTCCAGAAATATCTCGAACACCAACACCACCGTCTAAAGGTATCTAAAAATATGTGCCATATTTAACGCTATTAATGTATTCATTCTAGAAAAAAAAGTAAAAAGATCAGTATTATCTACTCAAACTGTACAGGTAAGTCTAATTTCTATGAAATAGAATAAATTCTAAGTATTAGGATTTTTCGATTGAAAACTAACAAAATAAAAAAATTTACTGTAGTTCGGCATTAAATTCAAGATAAGGAATTACTTAGACTGTTGATAGAGTTTACTGTGAAGTATGTCACATAAATTTTAAAGTATATTTGTTTCATACAAATATTGATTATTCACTATATTGTATTGTTTGCATTCTTTTTATTTTAGGATGACTCTATTAAATATGCTCATCATCCAGTTACATCACAAAGTAATGATAATGATGAAAGTTATACTTCAGATTTCGATGAATCGAATGATAATGATCTTCCAACATTGAATGATCGATATGTAAATTATCTATTCTTATTTTCTTTATAACACTATATTCTTTATAAATGAATAGGGTCGACCACGTATTTCTGAATCCAATTCCATTGGTAGTATACAATTAATTTATGATTAAAAATAAACATTTTTTTTAATTACAGACGATCAAAGACGAAGTCATACTTCATCGAGAAATTCAAGAAAACTTGGTTTTTCAGATGATGATGATGATCGTAGAACTCCAGTACCACTCGAAAGAAATCATACTTTTGATCGTTCAACAAAAATATCGAGTACTATGCCGAAAAAATTGGATTCTTCCGGAGACGAAGATAATAATCGACCATTTAAAATAATGACTGGAAAGAATAACACTATTAATCGTACAAGACAATCACCACCTAGTATTCACAGAAAATCTGATCTTTCGAATGATGAAGACGATCATCATACATCCAGCGGAAGAAATAATAGCCGAGGCCACTCAAAAAAATCACCACCTAATATACAAAGAAAATCTGATCCTTCGGATGATGAAGACGATCATCGTACACCCATCGGAAGAAATTATAGTCGAGGTTATTCAAGAAACTCACCAACTATTACTCCGATAAAATTTGATTCTTCTGAAGACGAAGATAACAAACGATTTATTACTACAGTAACTGAAAAGACTAATAATCTTAGGCAAGCAAGACAATTACCGTCTACTATTCAACGAAAATCTGATTCTCCTGAAAATGATAATCAACTATCGCATAGAAAGAACAATAATTATAATCATTCAGAAGATGAAAGTGATCATTATATACCTAAAACATCAACTGATAGAAAAAATATTACTGAAAGTCCGCAAAGTCCTTTGTCGGATCTATCAAGAAAATCTAATGAAAATAATAATCGATTTTTATCAACAAAAACAACTGATCATGAAACTGATGATCGACGACCATTCTCAAGTTCCATAAATCGTAATCATAAAGAATCACCAGTTCGTCGCACATCAACAAGTTCAACAGAAGTACCAAATGATACTCATAAGAATAATTTCGATTCAACTTTTGATACAAAATCATGGTTTACTGATGAAGGTTCTGATCAAAAATAGTATGTATATTAAATATTGAAAACATTTTAATTTTAAAAAAATACTTTATTATATTTTTAGAATAACTATGATAAATAAAAAGTGGAAGATAAAAATGTATTTCTATTACGTAATTATTGCAAACTTATTATGAACTTATTTTTTACGTTTGTTTTCTTTTACTAACTGCTTATTTTCTTTTATTGCATTGGAAAGAATCATCATTATATAAATATCTTTTTTTATGAAAACTATATTGTATATCAAATAAATATTTTATTAACTTCTATTTTGATTTAGATATGCACTTTTTTTAAAAATATTTACTACTAATCCAATTCAATTTTATTCGTGATTTTATATTACAATAAAATCAATACATATATCAATAGTGCATGATCGATAAACATAGTAGGCTATATCTTCATTCAAAAGTCTATAAGAATATCATTGAAAAACATTTCAATAAATGGATATTTGTATAGTATTGTTATTTAATTACTTGGTAGCTGTTCTTAGATGAGTGAATAAGCAATTAATATCAAGTCTCAAAACATATTGTATTAGTCAAAGTGAGATTTTCATTTATATTCTTGATTTTTTTTTGTCTGGGAGTTCTATTGTTAAACGGTACATCTCTGAAAAATTTCAAGCGTTTTCTTTCATATATTTGTATTCGTTCTAATAATTTGAAGATGTGGGTATAAGTGTAGAATGGATACCCACACCCTCAATTTGGCAATGGCGCAAAACGCCGAACAGAATAAAAAAATATAACGAACAAATCGTCTAAAAAAAGATGATTTAAGTTGGAATAGACCAATCATATTGGTTACTACATTTCACTTTTTTCAGTCTGTTTGAGGTCAAAGTGGCGAGATACAAACAATGAACAATATATGTATATATTGCTCTGTCGTAGAGAAAAGCATCACAGTCATAATAAAATATGAACCGATCAAATATTCATCTTCTGGATTTACCTGATGAAATATTACTTATTATTCTGAAGAAATTGAACAATATGGATGTACTTTATTCGTTGTTGGATATTAATAATGGACGACTTAACATTCTTGCACAAGAAAACACATTCACCAACATTCTGAAGCTTCCCAATATGTTTTGTGATCATTCTGTAAGAGATCGATTCTGCATCGATATATTACCAAGAATTCATCACAATGTGAAATGTTTTATTTTTGATTTAGATTATATGACACGTTTTCTTCTTGCCACTGACTATCCGAATCTAACTGAACTTAAAATTCTTCATTTCAATGAGCAATTCGCATTAGGTTATCTTATAAGTAAGCATTTAATATGAGTTTGATTAGTTAAGAAAGAATAAAAGTGTTAAAGAGGATAGATTATGATATGTTTCATTTCATTGTTTTCTCCTTTAGATCAACCATCACTTCGATCTATTTTCCAAGAACAAATTACAAACCTTACACTAATCAATGATGATGAAGAGAATAGGATAGATCCATTGATAAATTATACTACAAACGTATATAGTCATATCTTGACCTTCTTCAAAAATCTAAAAGAATTAAATATCATGGGACCATCTCCTATACCAATGTATCCAAGTTTATCACTTCGTTATTTGCCATCGACTACTTTTTCATCTCCGATTCTTGCTCATTTACATATCAATGTGACTACTTTAGATGATTGTCTTTGTTTACTTGATGATCGACTTGAAAAATTGACAACATTGTGTGTTAATGTCCATTATATAGACGAAAATTCAAGAATTGTTCACAATACGGTAAGTTTTTGCAAATAATTTTATTTATGACATAAAGATTATTACTGTTTTAATGGAGTTAACGATTGATTTCTAAAAATTCAAATAAGAGATCGAATGGTTAAGTTTTATGTTGACGAGGTCAAAAAAACGAATAAATGTTGATGAACATATAAAAATCATTGACATTAAATTTGTATTTACTAGTAATTTGAACTTAATAAAGGTATCAATAAAATTTTTTGCTAGAAATTATAATTATGTAATATTTTATCAAATAACTTTCATGAATGATTAAATCTTATCATATGCGAATGATCATTAGCATAGAATGGAACGAAAGTTTATCTATAAAAACAATTGTTCCATTAATCGAGATATGATTGGAAGTTTGTCTGAAACTTCAGTTGTTTTTTGAACACTCGTTTATTATGCTGTAAAATGAGATAGTCAAACTAATGGATTTGTCTTTTTTGATCATTCACAGATAGAATATAGATCATACACTATATGTAAAATAATGATGCCTCTGACTTGATATTGTGGATTATCATAAAAACATTTCTTTCTTTTTGTAGGATAAATTATTTAATCTAAAATATTTCTCATTAAAATCGTTCGATCGATTTAAACAATATGATAAAATTCTATCACTTATTCGTCGTATGCCATATCTGGAAAAATTAACTTTATATCTTCATATAAAAGGTCGAAATACAGTGATTGATGGTACTTTTATTCAACATGATATTTTGGATTATATGCCTCAACTTCATTCATTCACTTTCTGTATTTGTACTTATGTGAAAGCGGTTGATTTATCCTACAAGTTATCTAGTGAAGATATTCAACAAACATTAACAAATACTAAACAACAACAAGTCACAAGTATAGTCAATTATATTCAATACTGGTTCGATTCAAGCTGGATGGCTGCATGCTCGATTTTCTCACTTCCTTTTCAATTTGATTATCTCAAACATCTTGGCAATAAATTTCCAAATATTGTATTCAGTTATGTTACGTTTTTATTTTTAGAAGATACTAATCCGTTCCAACATGAATTTTTCGTTCGAATTTCCCGATCATTTCCATTACTGAAGTATCTACATATTTGTAATGGAGAACCTCAAGTATTAGATGATCTTGTGACATGTTCATCTGACAATTGTCAATGACACTCAATTATTGAATACCATCATCTGACTAAACTCGATATGATAAATGCACATCGAGATTATGTTGAACAATTTCTAAATGAAACAAAGGCATTCGTACCTTGTCTGACGGAATTGGAAGTCTCTGTTCGTCATTTAGAAGCTGTAACAAAAAACTTTACAAGAAAAGAAACACGACGCAATTGTGCTAATGTGAAACAAATAGATACGCTAGATGAATTGACACGTACGAAAGATGTTTTTCTTTATTTTCCTTCGTTGTATCAGTATATAGATGTATTCTCACTTTGATTTATTTAATAAAAACATGATAAATATTGTATTTATAAGCTAATAATATTTCTCAAATAGAAAGAAATATCAACTATTAATGATGAGTTCTCATTTTATGATGCTGCAGAGTTATAGGTAAAATGAAAATGCTCCTTCCGCAATTGTTTGAAGACATACAAAAAGATTTGATTTCATTTTAAATGTAAAAATACTCCTTACTTTTTCAATCTAATTCAAATTAGAGAATAAATAAACATTAGTTTCTGATTGCGATCGATCTAAAGTTCAAAACAATTTCATTAAATTGATTTGATGTATATGTTGTATCAAGTTGTTATCCGTCTCAGCTCACTTAAACTACTTTCCTTGGTATCTGATTCATTTTCTTATGGTTTTGAACGAATTGAAATTACTTCAAAATAGACTAGAAGAAAAACTAGCATCTTTAACTTGCTGCCGTTTTAATATACTATCAGGTCAATGAATGTCAAAATATTTCATCTTTCTATTAATATACGATTATCTTATGATGCAGTTGATAGAAAATCTCGTAAAAAAGAAGGAGCATTTTTTGTACAAGTACTTTCTGAAAAAGAAATTGTTGTTGTATCCAAAGCACCATCATCAAAATTATCGGGTTCTGGTCCGCAATCTATTCAATCATTCGTACGAACGCCATCATAACAAACACTTTTTTGTTTAGTCTATTATTTTCTTTTTTTTTCTTTTTTGTATTGATCTAGACTAAAAAAGACTATATGAACTGTTGATTGACAAACATCTCATGTATGTAAATAATGATAAAAAGATATATGAAATCTATAGATTTTTTAATTATATATATATATATATATACTAGATTATTATAATGTAATTCTTCCCACTATGAGATAAAACAATTGATTTAGTTTTTAATAAAATATTAATTATTTGTAACTTCTATTCTTTGAATCTAAAATTTTGCTTATCAACTGTTTGATGGAGAAATATGCTTAAGATTATTCAATATATTTTTCTATAAAAAAAATTTTAATTGAAATAAGTCAGAAAAACAGTAATCTTAAATAAGATCTTCTTCTGTCAAACGGCTGTTTACCGCATCAGTTAAAACTATACACATAATATGTACCAAAATAAGATTAAATTAGCACAATCATATTTAGTGAAAAAATTGTAAAGAATATGATTGAGTACAAGTATCCGAAATGAATTATTCTCTTAGTACTTCTTTATCTTTCCGATTTAACAATATCATACACATCAATGTCAATGCAACGCAAATATCATATCATATTATTATCAAAAACGTTACTGGTATCTGCTCACTAGAATAATAGCAAAAGTCACGTGAAAATACAAAGAATATAAGATAAAAACACCTTTCTATTTGATTATTAAAATGATATATATTATATATGACAGCTGTTTATTGCCTTAACTGTCTACTGACTTTGCAAATTTTAATTTGCTAATTATCATCGATCACTCTAATTTTAGCCAGACAAATATATCATGGTTAACAATATAGAATCTCTTTATCAATGTCACGTTTGAAATATTTTTTTTTCTATCTCACAACACATATGGCACGAACGAACTATCCTATATGATCAAAAGCTATTAATAAAATGTGAATTTCATTCATCAAATTTTAAATGTTTAATCAATAAATGATAGAACAGAAAAATAGATGAGTATAAATGTACATTTAAAAGAAGCAACAACAAAAAAGAAATGAAACAAAGACACCTCCCGCGTGTACAGTTATAAGTTAATTTCCGTTACAATAAATGTTTGTTTTTCTTAGCATACACGGCACTGCCGAAAAAGTGCTAATATAATTAAAAAAAAAAAAGAAGAGAAGAAAAACGAGAGCCAAAATTCATCATAATTTTGTTGTAAATAAATATTGATATCCCAAAGCATAGAATAAACTTCAGCAGCGCAGCAGCTAAGATGAGAAATAAAAACAAAAAAAAGAATCACCGGCTGTACTATTCGTTGTTGTCGTGTGTATATATATATATATATTTTTGTTTGTAAGATATTTTTTTTTCTGCCACCGGACAAAACGACAACAATAATAACAACAAAAGCTAGTTATTGGAGAAAAAAGAAAAAGAAACGAAGCTTCTTTTGAATGTAGCCAGACATTCGGAGGAAACGAAAAGAGTAATATACATGAAACAAAATATAAAATTGTCTTTTCTCTTTTTAAATCAATTGATCACTGTTCTATATCTGTTGAATTATTTAAAGATTGTTTAAGATTTGAAACATCCATGATTTCATCTTTATGATCAACTAATGAATCATTAACTAAAACATAAAAATATATTTTCTCATTCTTATAAACAATTTTGCTTACCATCATCATTAATCGTACTTTCGGTCATATCACGATAAAATGATTCGAGATCTCTATCATTTTGTCGTTGGTCATCGGTATTATCCAGTTCATTTGTATCACTTGCACTTGAAATTGATGTCGCATTATTATTATTATTTCCTTTAAAAAAAAAAAGAAAGAATAAATATCATGCCTCATTACTCATTTATATTAAAAAAATATCACCACAAAAAATGACTAGGTAAATAATTTATTTCTGTCATGTGAATTACTGCGTGACGCCCATTCAAGGATAAAGTAGAAGGACATATAATGTTACATGTTATAGGAAAATTTCAAGTAAAAAACTCTCTTTGCATGTTTAAATTAATTAAATGTTCTACTTCTGAATATTCTTACCATAAAAATCCGAGTGTTCATTATCTGGATAACATTCTTTAATAGGTGATGTTGATGTATCAGTGGTTGTTGTTGTTGGTGGTGATCGTGCAGGAAATTGTGTTTGTTGTGAATATGGTGTTGAAAATGTTGGAAATAAATTTTGTTGTTGTGATCTTATTGATGAGAATTGCATATGATTCATTTGTGTTGGATTATAAAAACGTATTTTACTTGGATCACTAATTGTTTTACATAATTTTGTTTTATTATTTGAATTATGGTCACTATATGGATCAATACTAGCTTTTCGAGTTAATGCTTGATGTTGATTATTAACTAGATAAGCTCCATTATTACGTTGTGGTGTTGATGTTATACAACTAAATGATGCTTGAATACTATTAACTTCATTTGTTTCTTCAGTTGTTGAATAAATATTTATTGGTGATTTATTTGGACGACGTATTAAATTTGAGTCCATTAAACTATTATGTTGTGGTTCAGAATTATATTTCATTAATGGTACGGAATTTGTTGAATGATTTGAATGATATAAACCTAATGAACTTTTCATTGGTCTAATCGATGATTTTATTGAACGACGTTGTGGTGTATGACTAAATGTTGATTGAATTGTTTTATATTCAATTTTACCTAATGATTGAAGCATAGCTGATAAACGTCCACGCCATTGTAAAACAATAACACGTTGATTATCAATAAATGCTTCATGTTTATAACAACGATCAAATAAACCAAGAAGACTATTACATATGTCTGGTGGAGAAGTTGTTGTTAATTGTTGATAAACTAAATAGAATAATAAGAATATTTTATTACCAAAAAACATTTTTTTTTTAATACTTTTTTGTAAAATTTGTAGAATTAATTCTGGTAAATCTTCTTCACTATTATTTTCAAGTTCAAGTTGTTTGGAACGTATGGGTGTTGATAAGATTTCAGTTAATTGTCCAATAACATTTGATAATTCAATTTGTCCATTATCTATATCAGTCAGGCATTGTTTTAATAATATTGAACGTTCTTTTAATTTTTTAATATTTAATAAAATTTTTGCACATGCACCATCAGTTATATTAAGTTTTTTTAATTGCTCCATAGTTAAATTCATCATTTGATCATATGTCATTTGTGAAAAGAATACATCATATTTATGTAAACGAAGATTTTTTAACCATTTTGGTACATCTTAAAAATAAAAAATATTATTTAGAAATTTAAGATTTAGATTTACCTTTCATGCCTGTATTTGGTTGTAAAAATGTATTTCGTCCAGGAGTTGAATTAGCATCAACACCTAAATATTGTGATACATCTTCGGAATTTTGATTAGGTTTGATATTTCGATAGCGAAGTGAATAGAATTGTCCTAATGGTTTGGAACTTTCATTTGTATGATTGAAATCATTAGTTTGTTCTTGAGATTCTTGTTCATCTTCATCACTTTTAGCTAATGTTGATCTATGTTTAAATTGTTGATAAGTTGAATTTTTATGACGATAATCTGAAGAACTTGCTGGTGCTGGAGCACTTAACACACCTTTTAATGGCATACGAGCTGGAACATGTAGTGTGCCATGTTCCGGTATTGGTGATGATGCTGTTTTACCAACAAATGTGTGTTTACTATTTGATTGTGTACGATCAATAAATGAATGTGGATGACTATGAGAAGATAATAAATTTGAAAATTGACTTGCCATAGGTGGTTCAGTTAAATCTACTCCACTATCATTTGTTTCAAGACGTGTTAATTGTTGACTTATTGATGTATGTGCACCTTCTGAAACGAAATTTTTTAATGATTGACCTTGAGATCTTATTGATGAAAAACGTTGTAATGGTTGATGATAAGTTTGTTGTTCGTCTGAAGGAGGAGGAAATTTTTTTGTTTGAATTAAATTACTTAATTTTGGTATATGAGATAATAATCGTGTTAAACTTGGATTCGTTTGAATAAAAAAATATATTTGTTGACAAAAATTAATTAATTGTTGTTCTGTATAACTAAATTTTGTTGAATTAATAAGATTTAAATCAA
>CAJNOI010001399.1:0-15554 GCA_905250115.1 Adineta steineri | reverse complement strand
ACAAGATTAAAATTATGTAATAACATACTTTTCCTATAACTATTTTCGAACATTTCAACACATTTATATGATCGATATTTTTCTTCATCATCACAAGTAGATCTCGTATTACATTCATTTAAATAATAAATTGTCTTGAATGCATATGGAAGTGTATAGAGAAAAGCATATGTAGTTATTTCTGATAATTCCCAATCACAACGCACATACCATCGATGTTCTTCAATCCAAAATCTTGTATTAAAACTATCAAGTAATTGATTAACACTTTTTTCGACATCAGTATCATTTCCTTCAAATTCTAATTTCATTTTTAATTGAAATATTTCAATTTTAGATAAATACTCATTTAATATTTGTTTCCATACATTTCCATCCATAATTAAATCCAATGTTCCGATTTTTAAATGAGTTAGATTAGGCATTTGAGATAAAATAGTTTTCAATGAATCGATTGAACCTTGATAATATATTTTTAATGATTTCATTGATTGAATAATAGCATCAAGATTTGTATTAGTAGAATAAGAATAAATTGTTGTAGAAAGTTGTTCTAAATTAGGTGTACAATTTAATATACAAAATAAATAAGATAAATCACATGAAATATTTTCAATAAAAAGTTTCTTAATTGTTAATGATATTTTCGACATAAATAATAATGAAAAACATTTTAATTCAATACCATCTAAATTACAATAGGATAATTTTGGTATATTCCATATATTATGAAATAAATTTATACAATTTTTTAATTTTTCATTAATATTACATTTAATTATCGTAAGATCAGTAAGATAAATAAGGTTTTTACAATAATATGTTATTTCAATTAATATATCAAGCGAAGGAATATAATGCAAATAAAGTGATTGTAAATAAAAAAATTTATCAATTGTAAAATTAGATGAAAAAAGAAGATTAGATAAATTCGGTGTTTGTTCATTTGAAAGACGAAGTGAAATAATATGATGAGTTAATGATGATAAATATTTTTGTGAAATTAAATCAAAATTATCTTTTGATATAAATTCTAGATTTAATTGATGAGTTTGTAAATAAATATAAATAAGGTGATTAAAACGATTATTATAACCAAAGAAACTACGAAGAAGATAAATACAATCAAAATATTCAAATAAATCCAGTAATAATTCATTTGGTAACATTTCAAGTTTCATTTTAGATATCATTTTTTATCTTCAATAATTTTTGTATAGAAAAAAAATAAACACAATATTTTTTCTTTTTATGTCATGTGCTTTTTCTCTCTCTCCAATAGGTATAATATGTATCATACGAAAAAAATTGTATGTTGCTTATCTATATTGTATTATACAAGCTTTTTTCCGTTCAGAAGCTTTCTTGATTGGTCACAGAATGAAAATCAAGGTACTTATAAATGTGCATATATTTATGTTGTGTATACGTATTTCTTATCTATCGATTCATTATTACGTATATATATTTGACTCATATTTTGTATTATTAAATTTTCTGAAAATAGAATTAATACAAGAAAAGAACAAATTATACTTCATCTATCTTTTTTAAGAAAATGGCAGATAAACAACAAACGTAAAATGAATACATAAAAACATATCGCGAAAGATATTTTAAATCGACTATTTTCAGATCTTTAAATTTTGTTCATTCGATTGCCAATTATCTTGACCTGTAGGTTGAATATCAACATTTATGGAAAGATCTCGGTTGAGCTTGGTTTTGCAGTTTAGTCAAGTAATTCGTATATCCTGAATAGAAACAATAGGCTTTCTAACTATCTCAGTCCTATAATTTGAGGATGTGGGTATAAAAGCATCATGGCCAACTGAGACTCACACACCCGCACCCTATGCGATTCTGATACTTTTTCATGATCTTCAAACAAAACAAGTACATTAATAGACATCGTTGACCTTTTCTTTCGGCGAATAAAATAGTTATCGTTTGATTCACGTCGCTTTACATTATGCGGTATGCATAAAACCAAATCTGCTGATAATAGATGACAATGAAATAAAATAAAAAGGGTAAATATTTTTCTTCCTTTATTTTGTAAAATTACTTGTCATCATCATGATGAAAGAAGAAAAGAAGCATATATAAAAGGTCGATACTCCTTGTTTCTTTTTTTATTATTAGCCAGTCTTCTTGATACACGCGGTTAAAAGTATTTTTCAAGGTGAGATAACAATGCTCGTTATTATAATTCTTTTTTTTTGTTCTCATAGAAATGTCCTCGTCTGTTTTCGTAATTGGTGCTAGTGGTTACATTGGTTTAGGTGTAGCTCAAGCCTTTCGTCGTGCTGGATATCGTGTCTATGGATTGATTCGTAACGAAAAATATTCAAATATTCTATTACAAAACGAAATTGAACCAATCGTAGCACAAACATTTGATGATCTTCAGTCATTTGCTGATACACTGGCTTTATGTTCAGTCATTGTTGACACTGTTGGTTATAACGCTAAACTTTCATCTAGTTTACTTGAAGTAGCTATACAAACTGGAAAAACTAGAACAGAAAATGGTAAACTTTCTCATTATGCACCACTCTATATTTTCACTTCGGGTATTATGACTTGTAAGTATCGGCATTTCGATGTGAAAACAGTTTTTCTTTGTACAATCTATTACATTTTTTTTCGTTTTAGATGGTGATACATCTTCAACAGGACGACGTCCTGTGGATGAAATGGTAAAACCACGAGCTGCTAATCAAGGAGCTAATAATTCATCTTCAGCTAATGTCTCAGCTATGAAAGATCGTGAAGATTTTGAAAATCATATTTTAGCTGTTTCATCTACATCACTTAAGACAACAGTTGTTCGTCCTGGTTTTGTTTATGGTGGACAAGGTGGTTTTGTAGCTAATTTATTCTATTCAGAAGCTTTAGTTATTCAAGGACGAAGAGATATGCGTTGGAGTTGGGTTCATGTTGATGATCTTGGTAAAGGTTATGTTGCTATAGCAAGAGCTCCACGTGTTGTTGTTGATAAACAACGTAAGATTCTTTTCTTTTTGTATATATTCATATTTCTACCTAACTCATTCACATTTAGTTTATAATTTGGCTGCACCAAATGACAATCCAACATATGAAGAATTAAAAACTGCAATGGCTAAAGCTCAAGGTCGAAAAGAAACTATTGAATATAAAGAAGCGGATAAGGATGTACCAACAAGATGGAATACAGATTCGTAAGTTATTTATTTTGATGATAAATAATTAATATCTTTTATTTGTATAATTAGTATTATCAATCCCGCTAAAGCTATCAATGAATTAGGATGGCATCCAAGACATGTAGGTTTTGTTGAAGAAATTGGAATTTACTATAAAGCATGGGCTGCTCATCAATCTACTCAAGAAACAAAATCATCTGAACATGCCTAATAATCATTAACAATATTCAAATAGAGACAAAATACATTTTTATTATAAATAAATTTCACTTTTATATAATTGAATTTTGAATCCTTCTTTTCAATAGTTTCAATATGAAATACCATCCTTATAAAATATTATGTGTAATTACGAGAGATAATATTGGTCTTGTTTTATCGATCTTCTAGTATAATACTTGTATAGAAATAGCGAGATAGTCTAGATGAGTTTCTATCGTTGATACTATTGCTATTGATTTTCATACTTCTATATGTTCTATTGTTCCAATAATTCCGGATGATATCGATAACAATGATAATGAAGTTCAACTATTTTCAATTCGAAAATATATAGTAGTCTCGTAGCACTCCAATCACGTTTTGTATGACTCAAGTCAAACTCAAGTTCATAATCCACCTTCTACTAATTAACTTCAGTTCATGTTTTATAATTTAAAATATTACGATACTTTTAAACGACCTTATATAATTATCACACTTTTTTCTATATTAGTTGCAAAATAGATAGAAAAATGAAATACTATATTTAAGTCTATAAGTTATCCTTAGATTAAGATATGTTTACTGTAGTAGAGGAAATCAAATATTTCCCTAACAATAGAAATGTGTAACTCTTGTGCAAGACATGAGTAATATTATTAAAAATTTCTGACGTGAATTACATGACATCGTATGTGAGTATTGAAAAGATCAGCTTATAGAAGTTATAAATGATATGAATAATAACACTGATCATCTCGTTGATATATGTCATTATTTGGTGATGGTGGCACGTCAGGTATGTTATGACGTTTTCTATTATTATACCAATATTTATTGAAATATTCAGGGAGTATTGAGAAAATGTGTTCAGTAAATGACGTTGATTAAATATTTATTTATTATTCATGTGGGAAAACCGTGTTACTAGTATATATATACTTCTAAGGTTTAAGATAAATACTGTTGTATCCATAGCTAAACTCATATCCTATAATCACTTCATTCAATTATCTCAAGACTTCAGTGTAATAATGCATGTATTAATAGCTTCTACAGGTATGAAAGAATATAATAATAGGCAAATGTATATTATTTTCTTTTAAGGCTTACTCCTCACTCTATTCTTCTGTGACTGTCAGAACGATGATTCCAGTTCGACTTCATTCAATTTTATTACAGATAGTCCGATAACACCTAGTATGTAAAGCTCTTTCTCTCTATGAATATATATTTATTATTGGTGTTTTTTAGACAATACAAAAGTTTATGATACAACTTTCTCTATAGATGTTAATACTACTTTTAGCAATGTTACAACGACGCCTCCTCCAAGTTAGTTAACGAAATAGTTGATCTGATAAGTTAATGTTTAAAATTTTCTTTAGATAAAAATAATTTAAGTCTTATTCTTGGTCTTTCACTTGGTCTTGGTATTTTTGTACTTCTGATCTTGTTGATGGTTTTTATGTATTGTTCGAAAAGAAAACGATTGGATTTTATTAGACGACATCTTACTAGATTTTAATTATTAGAAAAAAGATACTTATATGTTTAAATGTATTCCTGAAAAAATAAGAGATAATACATGTATTTTTACTAAAAATATCAATCTTTCAATAAATGGATAATTAAAATAAAAGTCATTAGAGTAGTACAGGTAGTTTGTATAATACATTTTATATAAACTCGAATCAAACAAAGAAATATAACAACTTAATATCTTTGCGTATAACATGCTGAAATAAAGCTTTTAATTATTAAAATTGATCATTTCATATTATATAATTCATTTGTTTAAAATAGAATTCTAAAAGAAACAATACAGCAGTGATTATTATCTATACTAGATTACAAGTAACGCTCATCTTTGAATTCGCTGACCCTTTCTTAAAAGAAGGGTGTGAATGTAGGTGGGTGTAGTTAATGTATTCATCTTATACCCACACCCAACATATTTAGTTAATTCTTTTCCATCCATCGTCGAATCAATTTTAATATTTAAAACCATTCTTGCTTCTTCTTCCTTTTCAGCTGTTTCATAAAATGTTTTTATAATTAAAGAACTTAAATCAAAAACATCTTTATTTTTGGTATCGTATACATATAATCAATAAAACGATGTATAAATTTTAATAATTAAAATTGATGTTATGAATGATAATGTTAAATCAAATTTAATATCAAGTTGATCAATAACAAATAATGATATATGTTTATTATAAATTTCTATTAACGTATTTTTTATAACTGATGTTAAAATTTTTAATATAAATTTTTCTAATGCATTTCAACGATGTTCGAAACGAAACGATGTATATTTTCCAAAAAATATTGAACAAAAATGATCAAGTAAATTTATTTTAATAATATAACGATAATTAATAAAAGAAGTTCGTTTTATTCTTGTGTACTTTTTATGAAGTTCCATACTTTTTAATGGAAAATAATCTGCTATAAATGTATGTAATATACGACAATGATAGATATATTTGTAGAATATGATTAAATTGTTCATATAATATTAATAAGAGATTATCAATAATAAAGTTTTTTTTTAATAATATTCCAATTAATGACTTATCATCAAGATTTATTGAACAATATAATAAAGAAAATAATGGCCAACAAATACAAATAACTTTTTCTCGACTACATAAATCAAGAATAACTGTATGAAAAGAAATAATTCAACGACATCGATCAATAGTTTTTATTTCTCCAATATTGTTTATAACAAAATGAGGTGCTATTGTATCAAGCCAACTAGTAATCTGATGTTTACATACCAGAATCAGTATGAATACGATTTGGTTTTAAAAGAATATGGTAAAACTTCATTTAGCTAAATTAAAAAAAACAAAAGAAAAATCTGTAATATTGTATTGGAAAGAATTCATTTACTGGAATGCATAAATAAATAATATAATCAAATGGAGCTTGTAAACAGCATTGATTATCAATAGTTAAAATAATATTTGCTTTATCATAATCTTCTTCATGAATTATCATTTCCTAAAACAAAACAAAAACAATTTAATTTAATTGTTATCTAAAGGTAATGAAATATAACTTTATAATTTTTATAAACAGATCGAAAAATTTGAGCTAATTAATTGAAATAAATCAATATGATATTTCCTCTGATGCAAAAATGAAATTATATATTTGATAGCCGATTACTCCTGTTTAAATATCGAACTTCAATTAAAACATCTTTTAAATAAAATTATTGATATTTAAATCTCGATTCAAATAAATGAGAAATATCTTTCTGACAACATTGTTTTAATTGTATAGTCAATGAGGCAAAAAAAATAAATCTTAATTATATCGATAAATAATCCAGAATTTATTGTCGATATAGTTCATTCAATTCTTTATGATTAACTTAATAATTTTAAAAAACTGATAATTATCGAATTTTATTGAACTTTTAAATTTACCTTGAAATAATACCCATATATAACAATCCAATGAAGTTATAACTGTATCAAGCCATTGTTAAACAAACGCACATGAAAATTATTCATGCATATCGATTAAACATGCTGCATTCAATAAATTCACGTTAATATTTTTTTCTTCTCTTCACTTGTTGTACTTTCAAATTTACATAAAAGCAAAATTTATTTTATAAGCAAAACTTTTGTTTTATTTATATATCCATAGATAAATATTGTCGTCTGCTTCGACTTATAGTTCAAAATATTTCGGAATTGATCGAATAACTGTTTTTGTTTCAAACAAAAAACAAATAATGTAAACATCAAGCCACGCTTGGTTGTTTCTATTACTAGCTTATAACGGTGGACGTCCTTTAAAAATGAAGATATGTGTGATAGAGAGCGAGAGAAGGAGACTGATAGAATGATGGTGCATTGTATTGAGTGAAAGAAAAAATGATTGTTTTTATTATTGTTTGTTTAAAAGATGTAGTTGGAAGCTCTACTAACGCGAACGACAAACAATGGAATCTTGAAATTTGTCTTGTGAAATAAAAAAAAGTCAGAGTCTATCATCATACTCCAAGATTATCGTAATTCTATAGTGAGGGATCTTGTAGAACCGTATACCCTCACCTTTAATAAAACTTATAGTAAATTGAATATGAAATCTTGAGCTTACGCAAATAATAAGACGTTGCTCATGCTCATTTCATATATTTAGCAAGGTTCGAAAAAAGATAAGTAGAATATATTTTGAATTTTTATTTTTATTAAAATATTAAATTATAAAAAAAAATACAAAAAGATATGAAGAAAAAATAGACAAAATATTGAAAACATCAAAGAAAAAAAGGAGTACGGTATAAAAAAAACAAAACAAAAACTAACTAATAGACATTAAAAGAGGAGGAAGCTATGTAATACATAATGTCTTTTAATGAAAGTAGCAGTGCTTGATTATAATATTCGACTTTGGATGTGATGTGCGTCTGTACCATGTATCCTAAAAGAAAAATAGTTAGTTAGTTCAATGTCATAAAGTGCTTCAAATTGATAATTTCAAAGAAGAATGTATAAATGACGAGACAAAATATCAGGACGTTGTCTCATTTAGTTATCATTGACCCATTATTGATACGACATACCTGTCTTAGTTTTCAGGACTCTTCTATTCAAGTATTCTTCTCATTTCGAGAAAATGATCACGGACATACAACTATAATAACCAAATTTATGACAAATGAATAACGCATAGCAAGATTCTATTCAAATACTTTCTCGAGTTGAAAGAAAACATTTCCAGTTCATTCCATGGTGGGGGACACACTACATATCAATAATTCACAGGAATATTCTATTCACACATATTGCTCGGTCTAAAGCATACATTTTGAGTTCATTGCATGCTAGAGCAATACAGAGCAAATGAATACTTCATATTAAGATTCTATTAAAATATTTTGTTCGGTTCGAACCAAAGATTTCGAGTTTATTACATGATGGAGCAGCACACCACAAACTATCAATTCATAACAAAATTCTATATAAATATTTTCCACACTTCGAAGTAAAGATTTCGAGTTAATTACATGGTGGAGGAACGCTCAACAGATGAGCAGCTCACACAAACATTCATTTCAAATACTTTCTTGAGTTCGAAAGAAAGATTTCCAATTCATTCCATGGTGGAGAACTACACAACAAATGAAAAATTCAAAGTAAGATTCTATCGAAATACTTTCTTCAGTTCGAAGCAAAAACCTCGAGTTCATTACATGATTCAGAAACACGAAACAAATGAATAATTCATAAGAACAGTCTATTCACATATTTTATTCAGTTTAAGAGAAGATTTTGAGTTCATTTCATTGTGGAGTAATACAAGACAGATGAAGAATTCAGAGCAAGATTCTATTCAAATAATTTGTTCAGTTTGAAGCAACCATGTCAAGTTGATTACATTGTGGAGAAACGCTAAGTAAATGAGCAACTCAAACAAACATTCATTTCAAATACTTTTTTGAGTTCGAAGCAAAGATTTTACGTTTATTCCATGGTGGATAACATGCAGCAAATGAATAATTCATATCAAGATTCTATTCAAATACTCTCTTCGGTTGGAACCAAAGATTTCCATTTCACTACATGTTGAAGAAACACAAAACCAATGAATAATTTATAGCAACATTCTATTCAAATACTTTATTCAGTTCGAACGAGATATATCAAGTTGACTGGAGGGTAGAGGAACACACGAAGAATGAAGAATTTAAAATAAGATTTTATTCAAATCTTTTTTTCAGTTCGAACAAAAACTTTTGAGTTCATCACATGGCGAAGGAACATACAAGAAATGAATAATGCATAGAAAAATTCTCTTAAAATATTTTGTTCACTTCGAAGCCAAAACCTTGAGTTGATTATATGACAGAGAAACACGATACAAATGAATAATTCATAGTAAGATTATATTCAAATACCTCGTTCAGTTTAAACCAAAGATTTCGAATTCATTACATTGCGGAGGAACACACGACAAATGATTACTTCATACCAAGACTCATTTCAAATACTTTCTTCAGTTTGAAGCAAACATTTAGAGCTCATTCCATACTGAAGGCATATACAACAAATGAACAGTTCATATCAAGATTATATTCAAATACTTTGCCAAGTTCGAAGCGAAAAACCCGAGTTAATTACATGCTGGACGAACACACGACAAATGAATAATTCATAGAAAAATTCTCTTGAAATATTTTGTTCACTTCGAAGCGAAAATCTCGAGTTCATTATATGATAGCGAAACACGAAACAAATGAATAATTCATAGTAAAATTCTGTTCAAATATTTTGTTCAGTTCGAAGAAAATATTTATATTGTCTTGCATGATAGAGGAACACGCAATAGATGCCCAGGTCAAACAAACATTCATTTCAAACACTTTGTTCAGTTCGAAGCAAAGATTTTGCGTTCATTCGATGGTGAAGGACCACGCGACAAATGATTGATTCATATCAAGATCCATTTCAAATACTTTGTTTATTTGAAAGCAAACCTTTCGAGTTTATTAACTGGTGGAGAAACACACGATAAATGAATAATTGATAATAAGATTATATTCAAGTACTTTGCCCAGTTCAAAGCAAAGATTTTCAGTTCACCAGAGGGTGAAACAACGCACAAGAAATGAGACAATAAAAAGAAGATTCTATTCAAATGTTTCGTTTAGTTCAAAGCAAAGATTTCGATTTCCTTGCATGATGGAGGAACACACAACAAATGCCCAGGTCAAACAAACATTCATTTCAGATATTTTATTCAGTTCGAAGCAAAAATTTCAGGTTCATTCCATGTTAGAGGCACACACGCGAAATGGGTAATTCACACCAGTAAGATAATCAAGATACATTTCAGATACTTTGTCCAGCTCGAACGAAATATTTTGAATTCAGTAGAGAGTAGAGCAACGCACAAGAAATGAGAGATTGAAAAAAAGATTCTATTCAAATGTTTTGTTTTGTTCGAAGCAAAGATTTCGATTTCCTTGCATGATGGAGGAACACACAACAAATACCCAGGTCACACAAGCATTCATTTCAGATATTTTGTTCAGTTCGAAGCAAAAATTTCAGGTTCATTCTATGTTAGTGGTACACACGCGAAATGGGTAATTCACACCAACATTCTATTCAAATATTTTGGACAGTTCGAACCATATGGTTCAAGTTTATTGAATGGTGGAGAAGCACACGATAAATGAATAATTCATAAGAACAGTCTACTCAAATATTTTATTCAGTTCGAAGTAAATATTTCAACTTCATTAGATGGTGGACCAACACACCACAAATGAATAAGTCATATCAAGATTTTATTCGAATATTTTGTTCAGTGCGAAGCAAAGATTTCGGTTTGCTTGCATGATGGACGAACATACAACAAAGCAGCAGCTCAAACAAGCATTCATTTCAAATATTTTGCTCGGTTCGAAGGAAAGATCTCGAATTCATTACATGGAGAAGGAACACTCAACAGGTGAATAATTCAATTAAGATTCGGTTCAAGTATTTCCCTCAGTTCTAACGAAAGATTTCCACTTGGTTGAGTGTCGGGGAAACGAACGACGAATTCATAATACACAGCAGGAGCATTACGCTTGTTGATTAAGTGATGAAGCATATTTTTTGCAGCGGGATGTTCACTTGGTACACTCTGAGCCATATGAAGTATTACCATTAATATGATGATGCCACAAGTGATTTTAGTGATGTTGTTGTTCATGATAATTAATTATTGTTCGAAGTCGATTGATAATAGGATATGAATATGCTTGTGTAAATTATGAGGATTTGCTTCGGCTTTATATAGGCCGATCGCCAAGCAAGAAGCAATCTACGAAAAAAAGTTGTTTTTTCTTCGTCGGAGAGAGACAGACAAAGAGAGAGTATCCTATCTGGCTGTAGAGAGGGATAAAGTTTATTTTTGGCTTGTATACAATGACGCAGAGAGAGGGATTGTTTAGTATATACAGTTAGATAAAGACGTAAGCAGATTATTTTTAGCTCGTATATAGTGACTCAAAAAGAGGGATTGTTGAGTATGTACAGGTGGATATAGGCATACGCAATTTATTTTTTAGTTCGCATACGATGACTCAAAAAGAGGTATTTTTGAGTATGCACAATGGATATATAGACATACGCACTTTATTTTTTAGTTCGTATATAGTGAGTCAAAGAGAATGATTTTTTTATATGTACAGGTGTATATAGTCATGCGCAATTTATTTTGTTAGTTCGTATATAATGACTCAAACAATGGGATTCTTGAGTAGACACAGTTAGATAAAGACGTAAGCAGATTGTTTTTAGCTCGTATATAGTGACTCAAAAAGAGGGATTGTTGAGTATGTACAGGTGGATACAGACATACGCACTTTATTTTTTTAGTTCGTATATAATGACGCAGAGAGAGTGATCCTTTATATGTATAGGTGTATATGGACATACGCACTTTATTTTTTTAGTTCGCATATGGTGACTCAAATAAAGGGATTGTTGAGTATGTACAGACAGATGCAGACATACGCAGTTTATTTTTTGGCTCGTATATAGTGACTCAAAGAGAGTGACTTTTTTTTAACTAATGAATTGAACATTAATTTAGAATTGTTTATTAACGAAAAGAATAAATGATAGAAGTAAAAAAAAATGAAAAATAAATAAATAATAACGTAGTTTTTTTTAATAATTTCTATTGTGATTGATGACAAACGAACTGAATATGTTTTAAAAAGATAATTTATAAATATTCATAGTTACTCAGTGATAAGATGTATAAATTAATTTTTATTTTCATTAAATATAAACATATATTACAGACATAGTTTCTACAAATATTTTTGATGACAAAAATTAAAAAAATAAAAATTTTAATTTATTGAAACATATTGATTGTTCGTTGAGGTTTGTCGAGATATACTATTAGAAAATTGATTTGTATATAGTGAAAATGTAGGATCTATTTCAATTGATTGATAGAGATTAGGAGGTGCTTTAAACCGTTTAGTTGCTATATGAATTTCATATGTAACGTCACGAATATAATTGATGTTGATTTTTTCTGAAGAAGATGCATGAACAAATCCTAAACAGACCTATAAGAAAAAGTATATATGAAAATTACAGATTATTTTTTCATATTCTATACTTGTTTTTCAAGTGTAAAACCATATACTGCAGAAGTGACAAATCCACAAAATTCACCACTTCAAGGCCAACAATAAAATTATATAATTGTATCATTTATATAGTATTTCAATAACCATGGATCTGAATTAAAATTATGATCTTCAAGAAGCAATTGAACAAATCTTTTTTATACACCATCTTGTCGTTAGATTTTATTTTTACATAAAATGATATATGATATTGTCGATTTAAATGAAATGGTGTTGTTTTCTTATCGATATCATGTTCTCAAGATGGGTACATACGTTCCATTCGAAGAATTCGTTGAGTAAAATATCTAAATTAATATATATAGATAAGAATTTATCAATATTATTTACCATTGATTATTCTATAGTCTTTACCTTGCTCCATTAACATATTGTATGCACATAAAGCATACTAGAAAAGAAAAATAATCAACAACAAGTATAAAATATATTTTATTTCTAATGGAATATAAAGTATATCAACTGCGACATTAATCATCACTCATTTACTATTCTTACTCTTCTCTTTCATTGTCATCACCAGTCGATTCATTCTTAACATTTGACTTACTTGACAAGCCATTCTTGCATACGCATTGAAATTTTCATCACTTAATTCAGATAATAAATATTCGGCTTTTGGTCTAATTACATTCAATACTGTATAAAGTGAAGTTACATCCGATAGAAAAATAGAATTATCTTCTGATACATGTGTTTTAAGCCATTTCATATTGCGAGTTAATTGTGAAGTTGGACTCACCAAAAGAAAGCTAGTAAGAAGACAAAAATCTTATATTTATATAAAAAAAAAACATAGTATCCTACTGATATTCTCCTAGACGTATAACAGAACAATCATTTTCATAACTACCATGTTCATTTAATATTCCTGTGTGAACAACAGTACCAATTAGCTTACCAATATTATTTGCACAAAGCATTCGAAGAAAATCCACAACACTTCGATTTGCTGATTTTAATTCATATTTTGTAAATGATGTCAGATGCATTATATTCTTTTTTAACTGTTTTAAACCATCGTGCTTTACCAAATGTGCCTTGTTTACTTAAATCTTCGAAATCTTCTATATTGTGAAAAAGAGAAAATAAAAGAAGCATTTTCTTTTAGTTTCAAAATACTTTTTTCTGCTTCGTCTAGTTTAAAAAATAGTGGACGTTCGTAACCAAGTACTTCGCCATAAGTTGGATACTTCAATGAATATTGTTTTCCTATTATAAATTACTATAATAAAATCAGAAAAAAAACAAGAAAATATCTAAATTTTCACCTAGTATTTCTCATAGACGATCTTGAAGAAATCGTTTAATTGTATGTAAACGTATAAAACGTCGTATATCAACACACCATGCACTTAAATTTGTATTTCCATTATGTATGAATTCAGCTATATATTTTCCAACACCACCATCAAGTGCTATACCATGTCCATTAGAACCAGATGCAACGAAATAACTAACTTCAGCAGATTCATTCATTATTAATCGACCATCCGATGTAAAACTATCAGCGTCAGTAATTAATGTTTCACATTCACTTTCAGCTAGAATAGAAAATCGTTTGATAGTATTACTTAATATCCAATCTAGAAAATAAGTCAGCAATAAGTATATAACATGATGATGGAAGTTTGTCAGTTAATTTTAATATTGTAATTGGATGAATATGATGTGGTACAGTATGAGATTCATGTGGGTCATATGAAACTGAACGATTAGGGATGAAGGACAAACGAGAATAACAATTGATCTTTAAAAAATATTATCCATAGAAAATTAGTTTATGCTGTAGCACGTAAGCCTGCAAATATCTGAACAAATGATCTATAAATTAAAAAAAATTATTATATTAAATTCTTTGAAAACCAGAAATATAAAGTGCACTTTCATGACGACAAGGCATCATCGTTAATGCTTGACGTCGAATACCTTGCGTTAAAAGACTAGACATTTTAAAAAAAGCTCATCGATATGAGAAAAAAATCTAAAATAATTGCTAAAATTTTGATAGAAGATGAATTAATAATGCTCTTATCGGTACTATGTCTTTTAAATGCAAAGATTACAATGTAATTCTATATTTCAATGAGCAATACAAGATGATCTATATACTTAAAACAACTAACGCTTTAAAATATCTAAAGGATTAATAAATAAAAAAAATACATCATGTAACTCTATACAAAAACATAAGTAAAAAATAATATCATATTCTTGTCTGCTTTTTCCTATTCTGAACCATTATATTATAATAATATTTTAGATATCTATTTTAAAGTTCTAATGAATGTTTTATTCAATATTGATCATCATAATTATAGTATAGAGTACGTGAGAGATGGTCTAACAATGTTTACAGAGTTTATTTATATTACAATAATACCCGAATCAACTAATTACAAATAAAGGATAGATTAGTAAACAATATCATAATGATATTCATTGGATAAAAAATTATTTATTTTATTATAAACATATTTAATTGAATACTACTAGCGCTATTCTTCTCATTGCTCACTTAAAATAACTTCAATCATGATAATAACAATATAGATAAAGAATATGTATATGATATAAATAGACTTCAGATTCTTACTCAAGAACATACGAATGAAGAATTAAATGTATTAATATCCATTTATTTGGATGATTTAATTATATAAATTATCATAATCCAGTTTCTTTAAATATAACAATCTATTCTAATGGAGATGAAAATGACTTAGATCGTGAGAAACGTTTATTATGTATAACATTCATTGCAGAACTTCCATCAACATACCCAGATTTAAATTCACTAAAAATAACTCTTTGTCTTCCTCGTGGTGTAACAGATGAACAAATCAAATATTGGTTCTTGTGTACTTTATGAATGTATCGAATCAATACGTTCGAAATTATCTATTTATGAACTTCCACAGGAAGCTTGTGCTATATGTTTAATATTAATGAATAATCTAAATGATATA
>CAJNOI010001397.1:0-15558 GCA_905250115.1 Adineta steineri | reverse complement strand
TAATTTTTATAAACATTTATTATTTTACTTACATGAAAAATTGTGATCCATTCGTATTTGGACCTCGATTAGCCATCGAAAGAAGATATGGTCGATCATGTTTGATCTGAAAATTTTCGTCTTAAAAAGAAAATTCTATGAATTATATTTTATTTAAATCAAAAAAATTCTTTACCAGCAAATGTACCACCATAGATCGATTCACCACCAGTGCCGTTGCCTGGAATTTAAAGACCAGATAGACACAAAAAATCGTATATTTAATTTTATCTTTATTTTTGCCAAGGCGTTAATATTGATCATTAGATGAACTAATGAGAAAAATGCCTATTATTACCTTCAGTAAAATCTCCCGCTTGTATCATAAAATCTTTCACCACTCGATGAAATTGACATCCTTTATAATATAATTTTTTATATAATGTTAAACCACGACCTTTTTCTCCTAAAAATTTATATACAAAATTTTTAATGGGAAGAACAAAAAAACAGGCTTATTTTACCTGTGCATAAACATCGAAAATTTTCGCATGTACGCGGACATGTATCGTTAAAAAGTTCAAATACTATACGACCAGCTAAAGAAAATAAAAGATAAAAAAATTTAAGATAAAATTTCTTTCGTATATATAGATATAAGACCCTCATTGCCATCAATTTTAATATCAAAAAAACAGCGAAACCGAGATGTCATATCTACAAATATAATTATATAATAATAAGCGATAGTAAGTTTTTATTCAAGAGAAAATATCATCTTGTGATTAATCATGCAAAGAAGGAATAATATAGAAGACAAAAGAAGAAAAATAAACAATAAATAACAACGGATCCTTCTCTTTTCTTTCTTGTTTCATTATTTGTCGAATAAATTGACTAATCATAAGAAAGTTAATCGAATTTTTTTCCCTGAAATTATTCTCTACGATTGTAGCGACATTGGTATACGTATATATAGAGCTTGAGCGCGAGAAAACCTTTGTTTCCTTTCATTTCAACATGGGTGCAAACACTTCCAATTTAAAAATTAAACAAAATCTTTATAGTACACCACCAAAAACGAATAATCGACTTTTATTTGATCCTCGATCTCCAAGTGGTAAGATTATATTCGAAATCTATATAAAAAAATTTTCATTCATATTTTATTTCTTAAGATGGTGTTAATCGAACGCCAATTCACATAGATAATCAAGCACCTATAGCATCTTTAAAACTATACAATCATGTTATGCCCTATATTATCGGACCAGATATAAGTATTCCCGAAGAAAATAAGGAAAATACTTATCCAGAAGAAAAAGTCGATGTAGAAGAAAATGAACCAAAACGTATAAGTGATATTCAACCAACATTAGATCCAACAATAACATTAACTGCTTTAATGGCAAATAATAATGGACAATTACCACCTTATCAATTATGAGAATCTTTTTTATTTCTATATGAATGAAACAGTTAATGTTAAATGTGTACATTTTTATGTAATCGATTAATTCTTTCTTATATTAGTTCTTTTTCTATCTTAGCAATAAATTTTCGAGAGTAAAGTAAAACTATATTTTTATGATACGTAAAATCACACATCCGATACTTTATAAATCGAAGAATAGATAACTACCAGCTTGTTTATATTGTTTGATTTTAAAAAAACTTATTATTATACATTATACTACGATTGATAATAACAAAAAATAAACAAATATTTAATATAAAAACAAATAATCTATGTGGGACGATGATTAAATCTATCACTTCGTTGAATTATCACCGAAATTATCACCAAGAAAATCTTTCATTTTTTCATATGTTAATAAAGTTAATACCGCTGCTGGTAATGTTCGTATTAGAGTTGGTACAAGACCACGATAGAAACCTCTTAAACCTTCGTCTTTTGCAATTGTTTGTACAGCATCACGAACATTTTTATATTCACGAAATTGTGTCGCAGGAGTTAAAGC
Organism: Adineta steineri; assembly: GCA_905250115.1. NCBI lineage: Eukaryota > Metazoa > Rotifera > Eurotatoria > Adinetida > Adinetidae > Adineta > Adineta steineri. The sequence goes on along the minus strand of CAJNOI010001397.1, from coordinate 13,597 downwards.
GTGTTTTTGAACAGCTTGAGCATGACCAGCATCTTGAAGTCGACTACGAACAATTTCATGTGGATATGCAACACAAGAAGCAATTAATTTTGAAACACTCGATGCAAATATAATATGTCCTGTTGATAAACGTTGATCAGGCGATGAACCATCCAGACATCCTTTCTTAAGATATTCATAAAGTGGAAATTGAATACCAACATGAATCTACGAAGAAAACGAAACTTATATCACCGTTCGAAAGCATTAAGAATGTTGGAGATACGAAAGAGATCAAACGGATTAAGAACATTATGTAGACTACAAGAAATATTTCTCATTCTAAATCTATTGACTTCTGATTTGTCAAGAATCTAACCCACTTTTTTTCAATTCTATTTTAAACATCTGTAGAAGATTTCGAAATATATATCACAATAATGAATTATTACATACCAAACCTAACATAGATGGCACAAGACCACGATATAAAGCATAAAGTCCTTCTGTTCTATAAATTTTTCGTGCTGCGTCAAATGCATTACGATAATCATCATAATTTGATTGTGTCATCATACGTGTACGAATAGTCCACATTGGTGCAATAACTGTATTTGCTACAGCACCAGCAGTAATTGATGAAAGTAAATTTGTTAATACATCATTTTCATAGTGCCCCGATGATAAAATAGAAGCATATTGTTTTTTAGACCATTGATATGTACTAAAATATATAGCCCAATTCGGTACATAACCCTAAAATTGAATTTAAAATGATATTATATTCATATATAGATATCACTTACCAACATTGTTACTCCTAAGCCTTTATAAAATGCACGAAAACCTTCTCGTTGAGCCAATCTATATATAACAACTAAGAATGGTGTATCCGGCACACCTTTTGGTAAACGTTTTACTTGAATACGTGTTTTTAGAACATCAAGTGGACTAACGAGAACACTTACTAAAAAACCAGATGTAGCACCAGCTATAGAATTTATTTGTGACTCGCTTAATAATAAATGCGATTTGTTTTTTTGAGATTGTTTGTTCATCATATATATATATTTATTTTCTGAAATAAGAATTTTTGGTTTCTTGAAATAAATAAATAAATCTTTATTTAATCATAATCTTGTTTAAAGACGTTTTAGTCAACATTTAATAAAACAAAAGAGAAGAAAAAATGAAAACTGAATCATATTTAATACAAAAAAATATTTGTTTTTTTCTTTTTGTTTCAATCCGAGAGAATCTGTCGACGAATTGATTTCACATATTGTGATGGACACCAATAAATCCATATAATCGAATTTTCACTTTTTAGAAAATAAAATAGATTCCATTGAATTAATTATTAATAAAAATCAAAAATACTTACGTTGTACCAGTTTGAAAACCAACTATTGAATAACCATCATGACCTTCAATTGGTTCATCAACTACATTACGAATTTGTGTCATTGGGATTTTTTTCGTAGTTTCAGCTTAAAATAAATAAAATGATTTTTGTATTAAATTATATTGTTTTTCAAATTTTACCTGTATTTATCCATAATTCATCAAGTTCAAGTTTAAATGTTAATCGTGCTTTTTTACCTGATTGATTTAGCATTGACATATATAAACCCTCAATTGATGATGGTAATTCTTCGTTTAGATTTCGAATACCAACTTGAACATTCTCAGGTTTACCTATTTATAAAATGTTAAGATTGAAATAGATTCTTAGCTCTTCGACGTACCATTTTTAAGTACTTTTTCATGTTTAGTTTGTTTACATAAAGGTTCTTTTTTAGTTGTTCCCGATGCATAATCATCTGTCGAATCTTTATTACTACTTGCAGTACTTTGTATTCCCGATGTAGTTGAAACTTCTGAACGAGTTGCACCGACTAATAATAAAGTTTGACCATCTGTTAAATTTAAATCTTTTAATATTGTTGTTGTATCATCTCGTTTAACACTTGTTATTGATTTATTAACTAATTTTTGAACTTGAGGTTCAACATCAGTTAATTTATCTATTTTATCTTTGAGATGTCCCAATGTATCATATAAATCACATTCAATGGAAAATTTTTGTGTTTTATAACGAATATTAAGTGTAATTGGAACATTGGATGCACTTTTTTTTAATGGTGGTTGATCAGTTGATTCTGATGAATCACCGGTTTCATTTGTTATACTATTTTTATGAGTATTTGAAATATCAGGTACTACAGCAGTCGTAGATTCGTCACTCATTGTTTATTTCTACAATAAAAAAACAACAACAATATAATTATCTATAAAGAATAAATTTAAAGCTTAACTATTTCAATTACAATCGAAGTTACTACACTGAGAATTTTATTCAGCCGAAATTTTATTGTCATTTATAAAATAGTTTCGATATTTATAGAGATTAACACGCTGTAATAATGAAAATATATTTTCTAAAATTCATATTTAATCAATTTTTCGCGTATTTTGTTTTTTTTTAATATTAAAAAGGCGTTTTTTAAATTAATTTTAATCTAAATATTTTTTAGATAATTATTTATACATGAAAACAAAATAGATCATATTCATTTTAATATAACATACTTTGTTTTTTTTTGTTTTAGGCAAGATATTAACAATTATCATGAAGTCAATTTAAGTAACTAAAAACAACTGGTTTCCTACTTTTTCTTTTTCTTTTTCTTTTTCTTTTCGTTCTGTTCTTATTCTTATTAAGCCAATAAGTTTTATTTCTGAATGAAATGAGTTCTTTAGAGCAAGTATCATGGCTGATTAAATAGCCAATCCTATTCGTTTCTGTTCTCCGTGTGATCATTTTCGTATCTATTTTGATTTATGTAGGCGAAAAAAACCTTGATGTTTAATGACAAACAAAATTTTTTTCTTTTCGTGTTTTATTTGATTATTTAGTATGAGATGCTTGCGCAGATTTTACATGATCTCTATGTACCACCAGACTTGCTTGATGAATTGCCAGAAGATCAAAAACAATTACTTTTTTGTAAAATGCGTGAAGAACAAGTACGAAGATATCATGAACGAGAACATAATGAAGCAATAATAACAAATGATAGAAAAAATAAAAAAAAGAAGAAAAAAGTCACATTTCTACTTGGTGCTGATGGAAATGAATGGTGCTGGATCATGGGTGAATCTGCAGAAAATATTGACAAGCAATTCAATAATAGGTAAATAATGATACGCTGTAAGGATCTGTAGTACACACAATTTTTTTCATAGAATTAATAATGAAAATATGAATATCGATTATCAAAATGGATATAAACAATCAAGGTAAAGTTATATATTATATTATCATTTTTGAAATAAAGTCCTTATAGAACCAATATCAATACTACGCAAAGTCCAATAAAAACTGGTGTTTATTTTACAGTACATCGTGATGAGTAAGTAATATCGCCACGGATTTATACCATTTTTTCAAAAAAAAAATCTATAGTTATAAACAAAAAAATGAAAGTTTTATTTTCGTATGAAAAATTCAACATATTTTAGACAATCTATCAAAATTCGACATTTTTTCTAATGTAAGTGTATATATTCTCAGAAATATAAGCTTTGCCAAAGGTGGAATAAGCTTTCTAGTTGAATGTTAATTTGGCAATTCTTCAAATGACCAAAAAAAAGAAAAAAATTTGCTTATTATCAGTAGATAACTAAATTCATATTTATTCTAGACGTAAACAAATCGAAGAAATTTCTAATAATATACAAGAAGCACGTCGTATTTTCGAACGACTTGAATCAGATACACGACGACTTGCATTAGTATTTTGAAAAGATTTTCATATAGAAAAGAATATTTCTTTGTATTTCTATAGACTACAGAAAATGAAATTTTACAAAAACAACAACAACATTCTCAACCATCTCCACTTCAAATATCTCAATCAGATTTTGTTGATGAAATATTTTATCATGAAATTGAACAACGTGCAAAAAAAGCTGATCAAGATCGACGTGAAGCAGCACAACGAGCACGTGATTATTTTCATCGTCAATCATCATCATCACAATTAGATCCATGTTTTGATACTGACGAACATATAACTTTTGCACTTCAACCAATTATATTAAAAACATCAAATCGTACGATATCAAATGAGAAAAAAAATGATATCGAATTTGATGAAAGTGAAACACCAGCTTTTCCAATATTTTCTTCGGATGAATCAACAACATTAGAAAATAATCATGAATCACAACCAACAATTGTTCCTAATGACCAACAACGAACGTAAGAAAAATCATCTATAAAATGCATAGTCTTTTCAAAAAGAATACATGAAATTTCAGTTAAATACACATATAGTATGTTTCGTAATAGTCACAAATTGTCGGTGAGAAAGTGGAATAATTGTGTCTTCAAACAAAAAAAAAATTTCACAGACTTCACTCTTCACACAAAATAAAACATTGAACATATTCATTCAAATCTATTTCATTACATAATTTCATTTATAAGATTTCCATATTAGTCTTATGTTATATAATGATAATTATTTTCTTTTTAGTAAACCATTATCAGTAATAACTCGTGCAGATATTCGTCAATGGTTTTATACGAATGAAATACCTTATGGTACATTTCGTTCATTAAATGGAGATATATATCCATGGTTTCATGGTATTATTTCACGTGCTTATACTGAACAACTTCTTTGTTCACAACCAATTGGTACTTATTTGATACGTGTTAGTGAAAAAATGTTTGGTTATGTTTTATCTTATCATGCATCAGATCATTGTCGTCATTTACTTATTGAAGTTACTCAACAAGAACATGCTTATCGATTTTTAGGTGGTGCTAAAAAAGAATTATTTGAAAATCTTAGTCAACTTATTGATAAATATACTGTATGAAATTGATTTTGAATAGATAAATTTCATTTTTCATATCGATTTAGAATGCTCCAATTCGCTCAAATTCTACAGATGTTCTTCGTTATCCATGCGCACAAATTGATCTTGAACGAGCAGATTATGCGGATTTATTTGTTGAGAATATTGAAAATGATAAATTATATGAATCTTTGTATATATCACTTGATACAACGACATCATCATTACAGTCGACAACACATTTGTAGTCAGTTATTATTTTCATATTGATCTATTTTGTTCTTTCTTTTTTTTTTTTTTTTTTTGCTATGAAATGTACAAATCTGATTAAATATTTTTCTTTTGCTAATCGAATACTAATTACTCTGATCGTTTCTTTTTCGTTCTTTTTGTATAGATATGAAAACAAAAACATTCCACCGCGTTCATTCCTTTTTTTTTTTGTTATTGTTATTATTATTCAGAATTTTGTGCAATCTCTTTTGTTCCAATTTACCCAGTGTTAACGATAAAACACAAATAGAAAAGTACTACACATTTTTTCTCTTTTTTTCTTTCAATTGTAGAACAGTAGCTCTTTCTTTTTTTTTCTTTCTCATTTGATAGATGTTTTCTGTTGAATACATTTCTGTTACTATTGTAAGATGATAATAAAAATACTATTACGCAAAATTAAAAAAAAATTATTTAAATACGTCTGATAGACAATAAGATACAAAAGTATTACAACTATTAATTGATTGTCTTGATGAAAGCTGATACATCGTACTTCCGGAACTGTGTGTCTTACAGTTGAATAGGGTATACAGAGACAAGAGACATAGTCCGTCGACATGTTTCACAATTAATTATGGTATTCTTTCTTGTTTATTGTTATCTAACAGGGAGATTTTCATAAAGCCATCAGAAAATATGACAACCTTGAGATTTTATTCAAAGTCATGTCTTTTCTTGGTTTTTTCATTTGTTCTTATCAGTATACAAAGTAATGTGTGTATTGTTTCTTCTACTCTATGACTACAAGTCTGCTATAAAATAGTGTTCCGTTAATAGAAGAACTCACTTATCTTTCAAAGTTCGTATTTGACGTAGCAATCTTCTCCGTTCAACAAATCTTATATTTTTCAACTGACAATGATACCTGAAGGTCGTTTACTATTCATAGCCACTGCTTTTGTTCTCGTTGCTGCGCTGACCATGATTGTTGGTCTTGCCACTCCTGCTTGGATACATAACTCATACGGCAACACAGGACATGAAGGGCTATTTGAGTTTTGTAGAGACGGCAAATGCAAAAAGTGCACCGATCTGGATTGTTCAAAAGAAAGAACAGTTTGTGCAATTCTCTCTATTGTGGCAATAATTCTACTTCTAGTTTGTGCGGCCTTTTCCGTTCTTGTCGCATTGGGCAAATTAACTCCAAACATTGTTATTCGATCTATTCTCTTTTCTTTGTTTGTCCTCACTACAATTGTAATCATCGCAGCATACACCTTATATCTCAATCAAATACTTGGCTACAGTTCAAGATTGATGATCGTCAGCATTATTTTCGCTTTCCTCGGCACAGCTGTGACGTCTTTTGGATTGGGTGTCATGTCAACTTCCACAACTCGCTGAGCTCCACGGTTCGATTTTTCATGAACATTCGAAAATAAACTTTTTTTTCATTTGTTATCGATTTTAAGCTAGAAACAAATATATATATTCACGCACATATCATAGTCAATCGAATATCTCTCGATGAGATTGCGGAATTGTTCAAATACACTGATAGATGCTTGAGAATATTCCTTAGAGAAAATAGAGAAAGGACATGTTCTCATGTCTCAGAGATGTACTACAAATGTGCATGTATTTTTCAAATACGTTATCGCAAAAGTCTAGAATATCTTGTCAATGTCATATCTTAAAAGACCATGAATAAGATATTCTCTTTCTAATACATAGTTTGTTCTCGTCAACAATAAGGCATTTTGAAGGATACTCTCTCATCCATATCAAAAACGTCTATTCCTAATGTGTAATGTGGGTGTGAGTTACGGATAGAGACATTCACACCCACGCCCAAGATTCGGTTTTTCTCGTTAGACAAGCTTCAAAATATATCAATCATATATGAATATAACAATTTATATTAAATAAACAAATTATACAACAAAAGTTTACTTATTTTAATCTATCTGTACAACGCACATGCAAATACATATATATATATACATACAAACAAAATAAACATATTGTAAGAAACAAAAAAGAAAGAAATACTGTGCGTGTTTAAAGAACTATTTTAATAATAAAAAACAAATATTAATAATTATTTTAATAGGATCATACGTTCAAATGGTAAACGTCGTTGAATAGTTAATGTATTTGATGATGACATAATTGTTTTTCGAGGTTCTGAATTAGCCATTCGTGGATGATGAGAAGTTTTTAATGTTGGAAGATTAGGTGTTTTAGGAGAATAAGGTGGTAACATTGCTTTATTTAGTATATATTTACAATCAGAATTTGCATTTTCTTTGCAATTAACATGACTTGATTGAGAACAATATGAACAACGATACGATACAGAACCAAAATTGATTCGTTTGAAACACTAATTAGTTTTTTTTCATAAAGAGAAATTAGAAAAAGAAAATCATGTGTTATTTTACTTACGACAAAACAAGTTTCTGGTTTAAAAATCTTTTTTGAAATAAATCGATGTGTTATCACAGGCATTTTTGATGGTGTTATTGTCGTTAACGGTAACGTTTGTTCAATTGATGATGTTGATTCTGTTTTTGTACTATTTATAGTTGATGATGATGAATGATCAATCATTTGAATATCAGTTGAAATAGTATATGGTTGAGTTGAATTATAACATTCAAATGTTGTTTTAGTACGAAATTCTTGTGAATTTTCATATCGAAAACGTTTAGGTGATGAATGGATTTTATGTAAATTTTTTTCATCATCATCATCATTATTTAATAAATGTTTTTTTGTTGATGATTGTGGAAGAACAACACGTGGAGGTATTATAAGACTTTCATTTTGCTCATCATCAATTGTACAATTATGACTATCAAGTTCATCATCATCTTCATCCGATGATAAACTTTTGTCTTTTCTATACTAGGAAAATATGTTTAATGTATTCAATAAAATATTATATCAATAAAAAAAACACACTTTAATTTATCTTCGCATAATCGTTTTATATAATGTAATTGATCAATGGGTGATGTATGTTGACCATGATAATTTATTAAATCATAAATTTGTTCAATTGTTTTATGCTAAAATAAGAAATAAATACTGTTAAAGTATTGGTAGTCAGAGAATTCGTTTCTTATCCTAGACAGTAGTTTATACGAGAATAGTTCCGCTGCGTAGTAAGATCCGGCGGAACCGGTTTTTAATGCGTTGCGAAGCAGAAGCATTTATGTAGTCCTTCGCGAGTTTTGTGTTTTTCTAGATTTACTTTTTCGACGTTTACGTTCAAAATGGTCATTTTCTGACGAAATGATTTCAGCAATGGAACATCAGAAAATAATCGTTTAAACGGGAGATTAATATTGAACTGATTTCACACGTTTTCCGATTTTCAATAGGACGTTTAGTTCGTTTACAGGAAGCGTCACAAAAACACGATTTTGACTTTTTCGAATATCGAGATAATTAAAACGAAAAACAAAAGCAAAAGTTAGGCACCATTTTTCTGTAACAACTGTTCTACAGCCGAAAGCACAGCTGATAATAGATAATGAATTATCTAGATAATACTATGAAAACCTTAAAATCGTTATTTCGAAATCCTGCTTCGCATCGTATTTCGTAGTCGAGTGAAACTCGAATACCATCTAATTTTCATCACGATCCCGGTCCCGATAAAATATTTTTGGGAATTTTCAATGCCGCTACCATTTTCTGTGAATACAATTCATCCATGCCTAAAACCCATTAATGTATTTACTCGGAATTCCGTAGTCCCAATCTTGTCGCGCCGGACCCTTCTGCAGAGTATGAAGCATATATAATTCGAAATCTATTTACATTACTAGGAGAAATCATTGATGTCATTATAAATAGAGTCGATGTTCTATTCGTTGAAATATATACATAAAAGATGAATATTCTTGTATGGTACTTACTAATTGCATAGCACGATTTGAAGAATTAAGACGACGTTTTCGTTGATCATGAATTTGTTGACTAATTACAATAGAATGAAAATAAAAATGATGGAATTTGAATTATTCTACCTTTGTGACTTTGTTTTTGATGTAACACATTTAAGTTGATTTTCAAGTTGTTCAACAATTTTTCTTTGATCTACATAACGTTTTACCCAAAAAAGCAAATCTAAATACTCTATTTCATCTTTTTGAATCTTATTAGAAAAAAAATAAGAACAGATCTAACTAACCATTTTCATTAATATTATTATCTCTCAATAATCTTTGATTATAAGTTAATACATCAAAAGCATGTATAGTTTGTTGAAATTTAATTTTTATTTTATCAGACATCTAGAACAAGACAAATGAAGTTTATTTTTATTTAACACTTTTTAATAAACAGTGATAATGAGACAGATACACACACACATAGAGACACACAAACAAATATTTTTAATGAATAAGTTTATTTTTTTCGTCCACCACGTTCTTTCAATTGTAAATAAACAACTGAACCTTTCATCATATTATAAAAACCAAGTGAATTCGAATCTTTAACAAACATGTCATTATAAACAAGTTTTTGTTTTCCTGCAGGCATACCACCAAGTAAATCTGATAATTTTGCTTTAATAACCGTTATCTTTAAAATAAAAATATATGAAATATTATGAATAAAAAATTTAATAGTACTTACAGGATCAGTTATCGGTAAAGTTAATGGTATAGCTTGACCATTGAGATTCCATTCTGGTTTTTCAGGTACAATTGGTAATTGTATTGTAATAGTAACTTGACCCTTTAAAAGAAGAAAAGAAAAAATTAAAAGTAGTATTATGACATTCAAGTAAAACATTTTTTTCTCATGCTTTACTCAATTAAAACACTCATTCTAGTATTACTGATTCCTTTCTATTTCAATTTTTAGATAGTTATAATGAAATAATTAATTCTTACTTTTCCAAATGTTTTATAAAAGTCTTCTTCTGGCATAAGTTGATCTTCAGTTTTTGGTCTTTTTGCAGATGGTTCATCTGCTATTGGCGGAGGATGTATTGGCGGTTGTGGTGCTACAGCAACCATTGATGGCATAGCAACCATTGTATGAGTTCCTTGAGGAAGAAGAGTAACTGGTTGCATACCAGGTCGTGATAGAATCGGAGTAGCAACAAGTGTTCGTTGAGGTTGACCACCCATAGGAACCATTGGTTTAGCTACTAATGGTGAAAGTTGTGGTGGTTTTTGAATTGTTTTAGCTGTTGATGGATATGATGATGTTGTAACTGGTTTTGGTATTGATGGACCAATACGATTAGCAGCTGAAGCTTCATCTTCAAGAAGTCCTTGACTACGATGAATAGCATTGATTTGATCTTCGATAGTTATATTCGCCATAGCTTTTTTCGATGTTTTTTCAGCTAAAAGAAACAATATTAATAATTTATAAGCAAATTAAGATCAAACAAATTTCACCTGTTGCTGTATGACCATCCCATTGAACTTTATCATCAGCACGACGATCTTCTTCACCAATCTAAAACAATCAATTAATTATTTTAAACCAATAATTGGGTTTTTTTACCTTTCGACCAATTGTTGTTTCTTGTACACCCATACCAAAAATATCTGTACGACGTTCGGCAAATTTTTTCAATTCAAGTTCAACAAATGAACCTAAATGAAAATTTTGTTTTATTTATTATCAATAATAAATCAATAATATACCTGGTTCATAAACTTGTTCTTTTTCTTGTTGTTCAGCAACTTCTTTTTCTCGTCGTTGAATCCATGATGGATCAAGTAAAGCTAGAAAAGAAAAATTGATCGAACAAATAGAAAACAAGATAATATTTTTACCATATTTTGTATGCGATGATATACTATTTGCTGGAATTTTTTCTTTTGTAATTGGTGATATTAGATATTGTTCACCTTGATTAATGGTTAACATTTTTTCTACAAAACAAAAAAAAGAAAAGAATTCAAGAATTAACAAGAGAATATATATTTACGTTTAGGATCATATGATTTAATAATAACATCTTGTGGTTTTAATGGTGCTGGTAATTTATCTGTAGGAATAGCTGGTGGTAAAACAGTTGTTGGTATACCAGGAGGGAAGGGTGGTGGCATTGAAGATTGATTAGTTGGAATACGAGATATCATCATCGGTGCAGAAGATCCACCACGATGAAGTAATGATGGTTGAGGTGGTTGCGGAGGTGGTGGAGCATTCATATCATCATCATCTTGTTCCATATCCATTTCTTGCATATTAACATTCGATTGCATTGCTGGTGGAGGTGAATGTGGTGGTGATCCCATATCCATTTCTGCAGCAAGATCAGACATACTAACCATTGTTGTCGATGTAATATGTTGAAAATTCTAAAGTAAAAAATTAAATAAACAGTATTTGGACAAAATAAAATAAAACTTACAGTTCGATCAAGACGTTCTTGAAGAAGCATTCGTGCACCAACCATTTCAGGTGTTGTTGGAGGCTAAAATTAATATTCATTTTATTTTTATATTAGATAGAATGTCTTATACTGTACCGGAAAATTGCCTTGTTCTTGTGGTTGATAATCAACTGTTTCTACCACTACGAAATCATGCCAATCAATTTGTGAATATGCAGCTATAAAATTAAAAATTAAAAAAAACATCTATATAAGAATTTCATTAACTAACCTCGTTCTTTTTCTACAGCTTCTTCTTCTTTTGCTCTTTCACGTAATTGATGTTTAACCCATTCTACACGATAATTAACTTCATCCATAATTTTTTGTTGATTTTCAATATCGTTTGATAATTTTGCTAGAGATTCTCTTGATGGTATTAAAATTTTTGTATACTGTTCAACTAATTTTGTAAAATAATTAAATAAACCATGTGCTGGTTTAAGAAAATCAAATTGAGGATTACGAGCTTCTTTAGACATTAATGATGTTAAAAATTGTCGACCATTACGAGCAACAAATTGAGCTGTTAATCTGACAACATCCCTAAAATGTACACACAATTAGAATTAGAATTTATAAGAAACAATAAATGAATACATACAAATCATAAGCTGATATTGATGGTGGTTCAATCATAAATTCATATTCACTTGGTGGATCTTTAATAATAATTGGTTCGAAAAATTTTGATATTTCGCTTTGAACTTTTGTGTGAACTTTATTAGTAGTTGATTGCATGGATGGTGTAGGTGCAAGTGTTTGTTGCTGTTGTTGTTCAGGTGCACCTGGTGCAGGTGCTTTACCTTCCATAGATTCTTTAACTTTATGTAAATAATATGCATGATAAGGATCATGTGGATTTAAAAAATTAAATTTTGAATTATTTGCTTCTGCTTCTTTAACTTTACTTTCAAAACTGGGTCCATTACGTGCAACGAAACTAGCTGTTTTATCAACAATATCTATATTTCAAAATAAAAATGAATATTTATATTAATGTATAATAAAGAAAATCTTACTTCGAACTTCTGGCGGTGGATAAATAATACCAATTTTAGCTTTTACTGATGGAGGAACAAAAGCTGCTGGAACAGGTGTAATAGTTGTTGGTTGATTACTGGTATTTTCACCGGGATTTGCTGTTAATTCAACAGGAGGCATGTTTGAAATAGTCAATCGTTAAATTGAAATTACGAACAAAGAAAGATTTAGGTAAGAATGAATAAATAGACTAGAATATTATCTTGTTGGTTATAGGCTGATAACCATTTTATATGAAAGAACGATAGATGTCGTCAGTAATCGAAAGCAAATTATCCTATATCGATAATCAATTAAAATCGGAAGATTTGTTTTTCTATTATTTTGCATACAAACGATAAGAAAATGTCATTTGTTAGTAACAAAATGAATTCCATCGAACAGTTTTTTTTTATTGTGAATTTCCTGTAGAAGCGACTTTGCGAATTCGATTTTATCCGAAAGAATCGAAACAAATTTTTCTAGATATACAAAAATGAGATCATACAAGTGGAAAATATAAATTGCATTAGAATATTTTCTTGAAGGTTTATTTACAAAATTATACAAAAAAAATAAAATATTATAGTATCAACAATGAAAATACTAGTTTGTAATTGTGAGCATGATGTTGATTTTGAATATGATTATTTATGATCATTCCGAATTGAATGCAAAAAGAAATATCTCTAGAGAAAAGAATTATGAAATTAGATTTTGTGATTCCTAACTGATAAAATGTCGATTAATATCTATGAATAAAAATAGATCGGAACTCATAATTTGAATTTGATGAAATCATTCTATATTTATCAATAAAAATCTTCTTGTATTCTTATTCACTTTTTCTCGTCGTACCTTTGCATAAAAGCATAAAAACTCATTATTAACATAAATGAGCAAAAAGGAATTTGTTGAATGTAGTTTTTCCTACCGAGAAATCCATTATATTATTATTAATGAAAAAAATTGCATATTGATGTGCAGTATTTCAACAATGGTGATTGTTCATAAGTGCGTGTGAAAGAAAAGAAAGAAATTATAGCTTAGCAAAAAGAAAAAGCAATAATGACAACTTCAGAAAATAGA
>CAJNOI010001396.1:0-15578 GCA_905250115.1 Adineta steineri | reverse complement strand
ACTAAATATTTATGAAAAATTCAAATAAACTGATCACTCTTCAAAATAAAAAGCATGTTTGAAAATATTTTTATCCGATGGATACCTCAAACGGCCGGCTATAAAATTTCTATAGAACGTTTCTTTAATACAACACAACATTCGCATATCTATTTTGGCTATAATTTTCAGAAGTTTCAGAGAAGATAGAGGCATATCTTCCACCGACGATATGTTCTAACAATATCATTCATTCCAATTCCAACCCATACTGATAAACAAATGATTAATTCAACGACTATAAACAAGTTGCCATAATTATAATGTTTATTCTTATTTCATGAGCAAATTAGTTTAGCAGTATCAAAATAGCTATAAAATTGTATTGGTTTCTTTTTTATTACTTGTTTCATTAGTTTTAATTTGTTTTTCCACTTCTCAGTTATTTCTGTGATGTTTTATAATAAAATATCGAAGAAAATCTAAATATAGCTGATCTATATCAATGATAAAAGTAAAGCATAAGAATTTTTCCTATTTTTTGGATAGAAAGAATCACAACACGAATAAATAAAATCATAATATAATTTTATCGAATGTATATGTATTTTACTACAAAAGCTCAAAATGCTAACCTCTATTCACACTCTTTTCCTGATACAAATCCTTAACATTTCACTCTCATCCAGAGACTTCATATTCTCATCTACTCCTGATCTATTCTAAACAAGATTGAAATTTTCAATTTCTCTCGATAATCTTCTCTACGTAAAATAATCCTTAACATTTATTTTTCTATTTTCTACAGACAAGCAAATTAAGTACTTTTAAATGATCAGTCATTTATCATCAATGAAAATATTGTGCTAAACACGTAACATATGCAATTATTTTAATATTTAACATAGACCTTGAACTTGTGAGACAAGAAAAATAGAAAATAATCCATATTAACTATCTTTTATATTTCTACATGAAATCAGTCATACATATTTTTTTTTCTTGCTGATCGTACAGATACGATAATGGCTTTTATTTACGTAGGTTTTTGAGAAGCCTTGTGTTACAGTCATATCTTCATATGCCTTCACACATTCTTTCACGTCATATCTGATTTTTCGTTATTCGCATTCTTTGTTGCTTTTGCTTTCTTTTTTCTGTTTTCGTTATTGATTCAAATTAAAAAACAACGTGAAGAGAAGCTGCTTTCATACATTGATATGGTTATTATAAACTGGAACATATGATTACTTCGATATTTAACAGTAGTTTTATATTTACTGAAGCAGAACGATACAATACAACTAATTTTTAGTTCCCCAAGACTACACTATAGGACAAAAAAAATACAAATTTACCTTAAAAAATTAATTCATCCACTTTTTCCAATATTTTTTAGATTCAAAGCTGAATTATATATTACGGTTCATCTCAGAAATCAATTCAATTATTTATGCACAAATATCATAGTCAATTTATTTCTAAAAGAATTGATTCAGAAACGATTGCTGTCAATCCTTCGATTATTTATAAACATAAATTTCGACTTTAATAAGATCAATGATCAAAAATTCCCGGCGAAGTATTTTACAGTTTTTCTCCTTTTCACATACCTTCTCGATGATATCGTCAATAAGCATTATGTTTTTATACAGTATCAGAAGAATTATCAATTGATTATACATAGAATCGATCACCCTGACTTTCGTTCTATAAAACAACGTGACTTTAATATCAAACATTCTCTTTCTTGTAATGCTAGAAAAAAAAGATAAAACTATAAACATTATATTTACTGACAAACCAATGGCAATAGTACGTATAAGATTTCCATAAATAATCAAATAATTGAATTTTTCTTTTTGTTAGAAATATTATTATAATAAAATACTGATTGTCCTTCAACAAAACACTCATGATTTAATTCGGATTAGTGTTTTCTTATTCTTGTGTAGCTTATACATCATAGTAATGCTAATTAGATCGCTTCTTTATTTACTCTATATTGGTTCAGGGTTTAGTACACTTTGCCAATATTTAAAGTTGAAATAAAAAATATTAAGATTTATTGAGAGTACGGTGTCAAAAAATCTTTTCCAAATTCGGCTGTGTTATGGTTTAATTTATTGAGGGTGTGGATTTAAATGTGACACTATGTTATTTAATTCACTAGAACACCCGCACCCACGATAAAGAATAAAAATAGCAGGTAAAGTGAGTATCCTGAGATTATCAAATGCATGATGTTTCTTTTCTATTGTTTAGACCCTAATAGGATTTGTGAAAGATGAGCTTGATCAAGGAGCAAAGACAGAAGATGCTTAACGTGATTATCAGAAATCTGTTACAACAAATAAACCACCAGAAGTTCAAAAATAGTACGCAGATAAAATGGTATGGGAAGAAACAAAGTCCCATATCTGTGCATGCGCAACAAAGGATGCTGTGAACAAACACAATGAGCAAAAAAAAATTAACATATTTTATTCTATAAAAAGACAGTAACTCCACCATTTTTCGCTGTTTCGTGATAACTTTCGTTGTTTCTTTTTGTCTAATGTTGTTTTGAAAGTATAAGAGATTTTTATAGTGCATGCATTTAACTGATAAATAAAAAATACTGGATAATCAACAGAATAATATAGTCATAAAATAAACG
The DNA here is from genome assembly GCA_905250115.1 of Adineta steineri. Lineage (NCBI taxonomy): Eukaryota > Metazoa > Rotifera > Eurotatoria > Adinetida > Adinetidae > Adineta > Adineta steineri. The sequence goes on along the minus strand of CAJNOI010001396.1, from coordinate 12,940 downwards.
AAAAATGATAAATAAAACTTGAGTTACCAATAATATTCCCTTTTCTGAAAGAAAGGGTTATATCACGTTTAAATTATGGGCCTAAAACTGCTTAAAGTTTATCTGTCATTCTGTCTGTCTGTCCAAACCAATCAGATTGCGGCAAAGTTTTTAAGCCATACTTTTGTTTGGTTTTAAGTCCAAATAACCCAAGGGGGAAACAGCTGATTAGGAAATCGCTAATCACTCTTAAGCATCCCTAATCACTCATAATCACCCTTAATCATCTCTAATCATCCTTAATCATTACTAATCACCCTTAATCACTCCTAATCACTCCTAATCACTATTAATCACTATTAATCACTGCTAATTGTGCCAAGAGAATAGGTGGACATCCTCTCAAATATACCCCCCCCTCCTATCACATTTATCTTTCTCTTGTTCTGTTTCTTTTCTCTTTCTTTTCGTATTCTGGTTTTTATAATATAATCAGTCTCAACACGAACACTTCGGATGAAGGTTGGACTCAACATGGTAATACAATTATTCTGAATTGTATTGGAAGACTCGAAGACGGAATAGAGTCTGAACCTTAAGCTCAGTAAAGAAGCAACAGGAATCACTATTTTATTTTATTTATTATTATTATATTGTCGTCGTATTTTCCTTTTATTTATTCAATAAAAGATTCATATTCATTATTTATTTGATTTATTCTATTTTCCGTTACACTAATCACGTCTAATCAAATAATCAGCTGTTTCCCCCTTGGATTTAGGTGTTTGAATATCTTCGATACCTACTTCCGGATCTAAACCATAACGACCTGTACTTCCAAGAATAAGAAATTTATTTAAATACGACGACCAACAAATGTCTAAGGGATCGATAAATTTATTAAGCTTCAATCTTTCATTTCCATTTCGATCAATAACGACGAGGATTTGATTCGCAAAATAGACCAGAAATCTTTCATTTGCTGCCATCGCCGCGTGACCGTTTTCGATCTCAACTTTTCGAGACGGTTCTCTCATAAGAAGATTAAAATTTAAAGGTGTACCTTCGTTCGATACTATACCACTTGTTGCCATACTGAAAAAAAATATACTGCAGTGCTGAATAAAAATAGACTACTTATGAGATGTATTGAAGCGGGGGGGGGGGGGGAGAGGCAATAAACTGGATCTTTATAGCACGTAGTCCATAAACATTTTTATCGCTGCTCTTATCATTAAAAAAGTGTATTGACAAACTGTCACAAGAATGAGAAAGTCATCCCTCTTTCTCTTCCTCCAGTATGCAAATAGATATTTTCGCCTCTTTCATATGAAATATGTGCATGGTGTGAGAATGGGTGTGGATGAAGAAGCTTAGAGCACCCAACTCGGATCAGAACCACCCATACTCTCTGAATTCAGGAAAGCTGGAGATCGAAGAAATGAAGAGTACATCGAGAATTCATCGAGAGGGTATGAGCGAGTATATCTTACTCATATTGACGCCCACACCGTATTACATTCCTTGCGCTCCGCCGATTCTAGTTGGTTTATAGATTAACAAATCCTCAAGAGCTCAGAACTCACAGAACTTGCATAGATCTCTTTTTTCAATGATTTAAATGTAAAACTTACCCAAACAAGATTATTTAAACCAAATAATTTGAAAAAATTCTAATAGTTTGTAAATTTCGGATGGTATTATGTATGTATGTGCGTGTGTGACTGAATTCTCTTTTCGCGGAATGATTCATTTCGTTTGTTTTATAAAGTAACAACAGTTGTGGGTTTTTTTTTCTTTTTTTTCAATAACGCATTTTATTATAAAAGAATGTGTCAAGATTGGGAAAAAACCTCAATCAACGTCCTCAATACACAAAAAATGTTATTGGAAAGAAAGAGAAAAAGAATTCATATGAAATGAATTGGATTTATGTGCTGTACAATTAGACATTGTTGATATAAAACTGTAGTCTTCTTAGTTAAAAATAAATACCCCTTCGAAATACAAACAAAAAAATCTGATGCAATTGAGGAAATTATGTTATTCGTCTAAATGTATTGGTAGACAGAACATTTCGTCAACATCATATTAAGGATGAAAATGTCTGATATATCCTTAATGTACAAGTACATTCACCTTCAGTTTAGTTAAACTCCTCTCAACAAAAGAATTTGTCAGCGAAATAGTTTCCTATAAAAACAAATTATCGGCAAAGTCTGTTGAGCAACTTCTGTTTGAACAATGAACATATTATTGTGAAAAAAAAAGTTGTCTTTGTCAATGAATAATTGTAAAAGATGAGTTTTATTGGATTTTTCGATGAATTAAATTTTGATTGTGTTTGAAAAAGAGAATGAGGGTGAAAAGAAATCTTCTGATAAATATCGATTAGATTTTTCATTAAATTCAACGATTTTAATTATTAAGGTAAACTACATAATTACATAAATAAGTGTTTTAGATCTTTATAGATTATTCCCGTATCTATTATCATTATTTTTTATGGAGTAATTAAAATAAATTATTGAAAAAAAAATTTCTTTTGAAAATGAATAACATGATAAAATATTCATTTTTCATGTAGTCATTCATACACACACGCACTCTGATAATTTTTCATGTAAATACTACTCATGGTACTAGATGTTTCCATTTTACTTGATAAACACTATTCAGATGTTCTACGTTAGAAAATAAGCATTGCTGTATAAGGATAGGAGAAATAATAGGAACTTTATCATAATCACGTTTTTTGTTCTTTTATTAAGGCTTGTCATACAGAGAACGAAAAATTTATATAAACGTTTTCTTTTGTTTTCATTGCATCAAAACACGAATAGCTCTCAATAGTCAACGTGTATTAATGACAGAACGAAAAAGTAACTAGCGAGTGAGTGAATGACTACGTAGTTGTTATTTTGTTTATATGTATTGCCGTTATATAAATGGGTTTAGCTTAATTGACGTCAGTTTTTACTTTGCTTGCTCATTTATGATTTTTTCTTCGTATGGTATTTTTTAATGACAGCATAGATGGCTATATCTCATTAGCTGTGCGATTTGCGTTAGGAGGACAGGATCGGCTAATGCACGGCCATTAATCTTCTCGATTTATAAAAAAAGGTAGTTTTCGTTTTATATGCACAAAGAAAATAAGTATCATCTTGAGGATGTGAGTGTGGATATTGATGAAGAACAAAGATCCAGAATCACATCCACATCCTCAACGGCCACAGATTCAACGTCGAGCAAAATAATTGAAGATCCGAAGTCGCATATGATACTGCTGTAATATTAACAATAACACAAGCACTTGTGTAAATACATTTTTTTCTGTTTCATTCTAATCTTTGATTTATGTTAATATTTGTGTGTGTGTGTATGTTTTCTTTTTCCCTTGTAAAAGGCATGGAGGTAGGAAGAAAATAGAAGAAAAGGAGACATTTTGAATGTTTTTTTTGTTTCTATTAAGAGACGCATTTACTTCGTGTTATTTGTTCCACACAATAATACAAGTAATATCTCCCATTGATTTAGGTATTTTTCTCTTTCTTAGTGACATATAATGAGTTATAAACACTTAGAAAAACCCTTTGGATCCTTCGACCACTGGTGACGAAATGCTTCATATTTCCGCTACTTTTACCGACAGGATGTAGTGCTTTCGAAGAACACATGAGGAAAATTGTTTCTTAATACCCGATTTGAAACTTCGCCTCGAGGTGAAAGTTTCAGATCTCTTTATTTAGTTTTATTCTGACATACGAGCATCGCATATGCTCGTCTATATAAACAATCCACAAGACAAGCTTTTATCATACTCTTATCTTATCGTAGGAGGGACAAAAAGATTTGAAACTTTCATAATAAACTGCGCAAAGTTTCAAGTTGAAACTCAAAAATAATTTATTTTCTTGTTTTTTTGAAAAAGATGATATAGTCTTCTGTTAGAAAATACCGTATCTCGTCAGAGAGAAGGATTGTGAGTATATAATAATGGAGCGCGTAAAACTCGAATATGCTAGTGAAAGTTCGTTCGAAACTATTCAGTAAGAGAAGATAATCAAACGGACCAGTGTTTTTGGATAGAAAAGGTTCGCACAAACAATCCTAGTAGGACTTTTTTGTACCAGATTTCATGACTTCTAACAGTGATTTCTTCTCTTAAGAAGATAAATCTTTAATTTTAGAATTGTTTCATCCTTATAAAAAATGGCTACCGCTTTATGTATTTCATCGCCACCAACATATGACAGCGTTAAAGATCGAATTAAATATATATTATCAACACACGTCAACTCTCTTCCAACAACTACCGACGGGCTAACATTAACAGAACTATGTAAAGAATATGAACGTCGTTATGATACTGGAGAGTTGCCATACAGAGAATTAGGTTTCGAAACATTAACACGTTTTCTATCATCGATGAAAGATGTAGTGCGCATGGATCTTACTGAATGGCCAGCCAAGTGTTATTTACGAATTAAGACAAACGAACAAACAGAAAAACGGGCAAAAGTAGTCGCGCACGACACTCATTCTTCCAGAAAAGAGGATTATAAAAGACAGGTAAGTTAGCGAAAAACTTGTACCTGCTAGATCGTATGTCATTTTATACCTAGTTTAAAAGTGGTTCCTCGGTGGCATATACCGTGGTTAAAAATAATATTATCTCATTATTGCAAACATCTTTGCAAAATAATAATAATTCATCACTTACATTAACAGAATTGTGTCATCAATATTCAAATAAAAACAGTAGTCAACCATTACCGTATGAACAGTTAGGTTATTCAACATTAGAAGATCTATTGGAATCAATGAGGAATCGTATTCGAGTGGATAATCGACGATGTTATTTAATAACTAACAAAAATGGACCAAAAAAAGGAGAAAATACGAGTAAATATCGTGAAGATTAGATGATAATGAAAAAGCAGTTGGCTGTCGTGATGATGAAGAAAAATGCATTTTGGCTTTATCTGTATATACATATTTGTTTGTTTCTTATTTCTTTATTCTGTAATATGATTCGATATATTTTGATTTTGAAAATATCAATATTAATATTGAGGGTGAGTGGATGTGGGTGTAAGGGAATCTGAAAGTTGCGCACGTGGAAAGATGAGCACGAAAAAGAAAATTACCTTAAGGAAATAATGAATAGACATAAACCAGTGTATGTTAATTAGATCACATATAACATAACAATATAAACATAAGTACAAATTGTAGTTGTGGGGTGGGTGGGAGTTTATCTAAATTCATCCTCATCTATACCCATACCCAAACGACCGTTACATTTAATTTCAAGTTCTTATTATATTCTAACTAAACTCGTCTCAATCGTTAATAACATTTCATTATAGTTGTTTGTTTATTACTTTTTGTGTTAGAATGTAAAGAAATGTATTAATCAGTCAATACACTGTATCTATATAAGTTTGTTTTTTCTTTCGTGATTATCTTTCCACATGCTCAGCTTTCACTAACCCACAAATAACATTTCGTCTGATTCATGATCATTCTCCAAGCTGCCAATCTTTGTTCGATCGATTTCAACCAATTGAATGCTTTTCATACATATGATATGACGATAAAACAATGCAGACAGAAAATCCTGAGCACATCGGACAAGCCGATTCGTTCACTTAGTGAACATTCTTAGATACAAGCAGAATAAATATGTCACTGAATTGATGTCGTTGTCTTTTCAGACGAATAGGGAAAGAAAATGAACATATATATTCATAAATTTAAAATAGGAAATATCGCCTGCACTTCCGCAAATATGAATTTGCTTGATTTACCCGATGAAATTCTTCTTTGCATATTACATAAAATGAATGTTGTTGATGCATTATTTAGTCAAAGTGGTCTTCATCATCGGCTTGATCAACTATTATTCGATCCTATCTATGTTCGTGAACTAGATTTTACAATAAAATCATGGGATGATTCAATTTCTCCAGTAAATGATTTAATAATTGATTAATTTTGTGAAAAAATTCTCCCGCGTATCAATGATAAAATTATCAAACTCACTTTTCAACCACATGCAGTCGAACGTATTCTTAATAATATCAGTTATCCAAAACTTTCTTCATTATCATTAACCAATTTTTCAAGTAAAACACTTCTACAACATCTGACAGGTATAATGATTATTTATCTGAATCCTATAAATATTGAAAGTGTTCTAGGTAATGATGCTCTCATTCAATTGATCGTTGAACAAATTACACATTTGAATATTAATATTATTGACCAAAACATAGATGAGACAGACAATAATAATGATCTGTTAAATATATTTGAATTAATTTTATCAATATCAAAATGTTTAATTGAATTCATATTTCATCAATCGATTAAAAATAATCGCCGGCATCTATTTATTGATCATCTATCATCGACAAATCCTATCTGTCCTACATTGACTAAACTGGATATAGAAGTCAATACATTTGACGATTGTCTTGTTCTATTAGATGGTCATTTTCCATTATTATCACATTTTTTAGTGTACGTTAACTACATCTCTTCAACTTCATCAGATATTGATAAAATAGTAAATCATGTTTGTCTTTAAACATTCATTAATAATCATCTCTTTTATAGACAAAACTATCGAAATTAAAATATTTCTCATTAACTAATTATGTTGGCACATATTTCTACAATGATCTTGTTGTGCCACTTATACAACGAATGGCTTATTTAGAAGAACTTAGTTTATTTCTGACTGTTTCAAAAAGAGATACATATGACGTTGTCGATGGAAATAATCTTTATCATGATATTCTAATTCATCTATCTCAATTGAAGATATTTCAATTTAATATTTATACTTATCTTTTCAATACAAATGTATCCATCAATGATTTTCCTTCCAACGATGATATTCAACGTAGTTTTAATTCCAATAGATTCGGACAAATCGGATCATATGTTCAGCATACTTCAGAAAAAAGTAGATATGGTTGTCATGTCTGTTCACTTCCATTTAAATTTAAAACTTTCATCAGATTGAGCACTTCATTTTCAGCAGGAATATTCTATCATGTTCGAATGTTAGTTGCTAATGATTATGTACCATGGGAATATTATTTCTTCAAGAAAGTTGCTGAAAGTTTTCCTTCTCTTGAAGTATTAATGATTAGCAATTCTCATCCACAGAAAAATAAATCACAATTGAATAATAATAATAATAATACAGAAAACTTGCAAATGGTTACATTTCTTCGATTATTGGATCCTCGGGTGACATTAGCACATATTGATTATATTGAACAATTGTTATTCAATCGATATACACATCTACCTCGTCTTTGTCAACTTGAAATTGACTATGAACAACTAATTACATTGACGAATAATTTTACAAATGATCAAACACAACTTAATTGTTTACAAGTACAACGTCTGATCATCAATGAATCTTTTGTTCCTCCACACAATTTTTTTTTGTTTTTTCCTCTATTATAATAAATAAACAACTAAGCGAAATAGATCTGCAGACGAGCAAATCAATTTAATTAAATAACTTATTAAATATCTTATACAGTCATAAATGTTTTGCTGTGTAAGTTTAAAAAATTCAATTTTTTTTATATTAGCTCTTATTTTGTTTGATTCTAGTATGTTAAGTAAGTAACATGTTATCTTCTCTGTGTGATATTTAATGTTTATCTGTATTAAACTTCATGCTCGCATTATTGAACTTACAGCTAATATTATTAATCGTAGTAGACAAAAAATGAGTATTTAGTAAATTCTGATATTTAAAACAGTTGCATTCATTTCGAACTAAGAAAAACTTTGTTTTGTATTTATATAGTTATATTTCATGATTTTATAACAATGCATTTGAAATATATTGTTCAAAATTCAACAGTATTACTCATATATTTCCTGGTTATCATAGAATAAAATTCCTTATATAATTGAATACAAAACATAACAATGACTTTTTGTTATATTTTCCACTTCGTATTTTTTTAGATCAATTTATTTCATTTTCGATTTCATATTCTCACCTATGCAGCATATCTACTATAGAAACTCATATAATTTATTTAAATGACTGGTATGAATACTCAAACAAGACATTAGAAAATTGAGGATATGGGTGCTGGAGTTGGTCTTCTATTAACCCGTACCCACATCCTCAACAATTATATTTGTTCTGTTGATCTTTCAGATCGATCAGCTAGCAACATATTAAAATATACAAAAAGAATGAAATTTTTCAGATACAATTTGATCCAGTCCAATGTAGCTATTGTTGTTAAATTTTACTTAAAACTGATCGTTGTCTAAGAAATTGCAAAGAGACAATCGTTCTTTGACTGCTAACACTGTTCTCTCTTTTAGTTTCCGCTCAAGCAACACAAAATATTTATACATCAACTATAGATGAGTTTCCACTAAAATAATTACTAAACAAATAGTTTCAATGAATAGTATCGACTTTCTTATCAACGACAATAATAAAAAATACAGCAGATTAGTTGAATTCTTTTTTGTTTCATTCAGTTCTCATCGACACCTACACTTTTATGATGAGAATGAGTCATCAGTTCTATGTTTATAGATATTGTCTTCTTTGGTTTCTGTTAGTCATCTATTTCCTGTTTTTTCTCTTGACACTACTCTTCGATCGTTCTATTTTTCTACCATAATATAAATGACGTTAGAGAATATTTGACGCCTTCATTACAGAATGAACGAAAGATAACACATTATCAAGAGAGATGTTATGTGAACTTTAAGAAAAGAATATTTTTGTACATCATAATGTTATACAAAGAAATTATAGGAAGACTTTAATTAATCGGAAAAGCCATTACATGTGGTGGTGTGATAACTAAAAAAAGCGATAGATCGTATTTAACTGAACTTCGAATATTTTTCAATTTCAAGGATATCTTGGTCGTTGTGTTTATTATCATAAGAAATAAACAAAATAGAATTGTTTTTTATGTCTTTTTGAAGATGGGTATAGTACAGCAAACATCATTATTGAAAAACATGTTTAATAAATATGGTGAATTACTAAAAGCTAAAAATGAGAAGCAGAATAAGAAGAATTACCTATATATCATGATTAATAAAATATCAAACGCTGTTAAAAGTTACGGTGTAAGTGTATCCTAGTCATACACACATCCTCATCAAGAACCAACGAAATAGTCTTAGCCTTTATCTATATGATCAATTGAACATATTTAAAAAGATGAATATGAAAATCTTTGAACTTTGCCAGTATCGACTCGAGAACTAAAGAATCTAGTAAGATATAGACAAATTAATAACACCTTTCAGTAAAAATAATACTATCGATTAGCTAAAATCTAATCAGATGGTGTATAGAACAGATGGTCTTGTGGAATTATTTATTCTTCTTCAAAAGATTTTTATCATCAATGAAAGGATGTCAATGCAAATGTTATACTCATAACTAATAGAACATATACACTTACATTTCTTATTTGGTTGGCGATAGACACGAAATATGAAAAATGCGCATTCTAACTTAATTGAATGTTATTAGAATGTAGGATAGAATTCAATAATCAGATGTTGTCAAGAGTAGTGCTCTTGAATTACAATTAGTGTAGAAAGAAAAATATTATTTCGAATGTTATCAAAATATGAACTTTCGTTTGATTAATTCTTGTTCTTGCAGATGAGATGGAGGAAATAGAAAACAACGTTTTCGAACCAATGTAAATATAGATTATAGATCAGAACAAAAAATATAATACTCTATAATCTCTTTCCTCTTCCAACACCTATAAAATGGCATTACATTTCCGATTTGACGGCATAAGAAAAGAGGAGATTACAATTTTCCTGGAAGAATGAATAATTACGATAATATTGATCTTGAAATGGAAGAATCATTGTCAGTACGAGTAGAAGAACCAATTCCTCGTAAGAAAAACACCGTATATTTATGGCTTCGACGAATCTTTACTTTGGATGATGAACTAAATGAAAAGCATTATTATCCAATATTTATCATCTTTGTATCTGTTTTACATATTTCCATTCATCTCTTGAGATACATCAGCAGTCGTTCGAAAGATCCAAGCTTATCTCGTTTATTATATGATGTTGGAAAGCGTTACCTTCCATGTATGCGACCAGCATCTGATGATATTCGTCTGCGTAAAGTCCCATGTGGATTATTGTATCGAAATATTACATGTAACTATGATGATATTCTTAGAAAGAAGTGTTTCTCTTTCATGTATCCACATCAATTATGGCGAATGATAACTTCTAATCTGCTTCATGTGGACTGGTCACACTTAAAAAATAATGTGTCGTTAGAACTACTGTATGGAATTCCACTCGAACGTAAATATGGTTCAATTCGTATAGTTATTATCTACTGGCTTTGTACTTTGAGTGCTAGTCTAGCTTTTACGATGTTACGTAGAATCGCAAGTAAGTAGAAAGTTAAATAAGTTAAAAAATTCATGATCTCGAACATCAGATGACTGTTGATTTTGATCAGGATTATTTTCATAGATTCAGAAAATACGATAGTCGAAGATTGCATACCGAGTTTATAACTTTCGTTATTTTTTTAGTCGGTATTGGAGCTTCTGGTGCTGTATATGGTCTACAGTTTTTCTTCATTATGGAGCGTCTTATGGCAATCAAAACGAACACCGATCAACGTCGTCGTCTTTTTATAGTCATACAGTTGCTCCTATTGGCTGTAGTTCCGAAGCGTATTGCGATATTCACAATAGGTTATCGTAAGGTTAGTATAGGGCATGCAGCTCATTTTGGTGGTGGTTTGATGGGTTTTCTTTTGGGTATCGGTATGTTTGGTTGTCCATGGCCATGGAATAATGAACACTGTATTTCTCAACGAATATGTCGACGACTAACAATTGTTTTTGTTTTTCTCTACTTTCTTATGACTGTAACGATTTTTTTTCTAAGAGATGCTCCACCGGTGAAGGACATTTTGTATCGATTCCACTGGTTAAAATAATCCACTAAGATATAAGTTAATTCAATTAACGTTAACGATGACAGCAACTCACTGTTCTATAGAAATACAAAGCATTGAGTGAATGGGTGTGACTATAGATCTGGATGCGGGTGGGTGTGAATAAACGAGAGACACTGATAACTGACCCACATTTACACCACACCTATATCCATTCTTCAAATAGTTTAATCAAATCTTTTCATTTTTTTTCTCTCAATAATTTCAATTGTACTTTTATGAAAAACTTATTTTCTTAATCTTAATTTTAGTCTTAATAAAAGTAAAATATTTATTTTTATTTTTTTCAAAACAATTCATAAAATTCTACAAAATCTTAATCAAATGAAAATATTTAAGAAAAGAAATTTTTTTAAAATAAATTATTAGACTGATTTTCTAATGTTAATCTATTGAAAATATAGATATATTAGATTCCAGATGATTTATTTTGTATTGATATTATATATAATACATACATATAAATAGCTTAAACATCAAAGTAATTATTCAAAATAAATATATTTAATTCTAGGATTTATTTGAATAAAATTTTACTAAAATCATAATATTAAAATAAAACTGTATTAGTTGATAGATTGTCCTTTGATAAATTTACAATCAAAGATCAAAATAAACATGTTTCGATAAAAGTAATTGTCTTTTGCGTTACCTCTATATGATGAAATCTTCAATGATTATGATCAGATATTCGATTGAATAATATTATCTTCGTACTTTTATGAGAGATATATTATATATATATGATTTAATGTGTAGGTGCACATAATAAGATAAAAATCAGTTGTATTGTATCGTTCTCCTACAATAAATACAAAATCACTATTAAATATTGAAGCAATCATATGTATTAGCTTATAATAACCGTATTAATGATTCTTAAACACCCACATAAATAAAAGCTATTATCTTACCTGTAAGAATCTTGCTTCACAAGTTGAAGGTCTATGTTAAATATTAAAGTAACTGCGTATTTTACTTGTTTAGCATAATATTTTCATTGATGATAAATGACTGATCATTTAAAAGCAGTTAATTTGCGTGTCTATAGAAAATAGAAAAATATATGTCAAAGATTATTAAGAGAAATTGAAAATTTTAATCTTGTTTAGAATAGATCAAGAGTAAATGAGAACATGAAGTCTCGGGATGAGAGCGAGACATTAAGGATTTATATAAGGGAAAGAGTATGGAAAACCATTTTACCTATATCTTTGTGTTCATTTTTATTCTTGCTCTCACACGGAAAGTAGTGGAGGTTAGCATCTTGAGCTTTTATAGTAAAATTATATTATGATTTTATTTATTCGTGTTGTGATTCTTTCTATCAAAAAAAAACAGGAAAATTTTTTATGCTTTACTTTTGTCATTGCTATAGATTAGCTATATTTAGATTTTCTTCGATATTTTATTATGAAACTACACAAAAATTACTGAAAAATGGAAAAGTATTAAGAAAAGTGATGTACTTAAAATGTTAAACTAATTTGCTGATAAGATGAGAATAAATATTATAATCATGGCAACTTGTTCAATTGATTATTTTTCTATCAGTACAGTAATCGTGTGTGTAATACTCTCAGAATATGTCATAACCATTGCATTTATTCTATATAATTAAGATCAAAATTCTTTCAATTATTATGGATGTTAAGTATATTCGAAAATGCTATTTTTTTCAGTATGAGATAGTTATGTAAAGATTTTGAATTAAAATAAATGCTTAAAATTTTCTATTAGAAATATATTTTGTTTTTTTTCCTATTTAAGAAAAACAAATAAATATTTCAAGCTGTATTTAATTATCTACGATGAAAAACAGTATATATTTTTTTTCTCGAAATGTGAATTATAATACTAAATAGTAAACAAAAAAATTTGTTATTTTTGAAAAAGAAAAGTTTTTAAGAAATTTGATTG
>CAJNOI010001395.1:0-15579 GCA_905250115.1 Adineta steineri | reverse complement strand
ATATATTCAAAATAAGTGAAAACTGAATTAATCTTTATAAGTGAAGTGCATGTTTAACAGTAGACAAATAATAATGTTGAATGAATTGATTTCGATTTATGTTACTGACGAAGATGACAAAGATAATGTTTGACTGATCAATAATTTGTAAAATGACTATTTGTTGGATGAACGCAATGCAGTTGAATTAAAACATTCTTAATATAATATTTACTCTTTGCTTTTAAGGTATTTACTATTTAAAACCATAAAATGTTTTATATCGCAGATGATTGACGTTATATTGTATTTAGTACGCAATGTTGCAGAACGTTTTGCTCATTTATATCGATAGCAATTCGGCCAAGTTTTTCTCATCTTTTTAATATATTCTAAATTAACTTTAGCCTCAGGATATGTAAATAATTGTCAATTTCCACGTATTTTAATGTCTGTTTAAAACTTATTAGTCAAAATTTCTAATAACTAATAATTTAATAGTATAAATATATTGAAATTGATAAGAAGCATGTAGATCAACAGTTTATCGATTTCCATTCGATTTAAACTTGCTAACGGATATTAATTCAACAAACGACGTTTTCTATTTTAATCTCATTACTAAGACAAGAAAAATATAAATCGCTTGGGGTTTTGTTGGCCGTTCGACTTTTCTTCCATTAGGTTACTTATTAATATCAATGAATAGCTGAGTGACAGGGGAAAAAGTTCTTTTTACCTTTACATTAACGTTTGTCAAAAAGACGATGACAACAATATTTTTGTGCACACTTAAATATGAACATGATTAATCTATTCTTCTCTCTCTCTTTGCGTTAATGCAGACATCGAGCAAAACTAAGGAATACTACATTTTATGATTTATGGTCTTAAGCAATAAATCACTTTTAGAACAAAGAAGAGGTTGTTATTACAATATATCTGTATATATATATATATTGGTACATAGCATGACACTATAAACATACATTAAATGGTTAGAAAAGACATGCAATAGGAAATAATATTTGAATATTAAAATTTCCTTCCCACTAGCGTAATTTTTCAATTCATTTTAACATTTTTTTTATTGAAATCATTAGTAATATGCTAATAAAATACATATTTGAAAAACATTCTTTTAATAGAGTTGTTAAATATTCTGCCTAAATATTTTTAATCAAACTGAATTAGACAAGTCGATAGTTCTAATACGGTGAATTACGTTGACTATAAAAACATCTTTCTTTCCTATATAAAGAACTAAATCTTAGAAAATTTCAATATCTAATTTGAGCATTATCAAAGCTCTCATCTTTTTATATTCAACTGTATGAAAAATTGTAGTGCAGATACATTCATATAAATGAGAATGATATTTATTGTGACTGTGAGTACAAGCATCAATTATTATCTGCATCTAATGAAAGTCATTTATAAATTTTCATAACTTCTAAGAATAAGACCTAGATAGATCAACTTTCACAGCGAATGAATATTCTTTTTCCATGGTAAGATATTGAATAAGTGTATGAGCGGTACAATTATAAGTCATAATGCACTGTGCAAATGAAACAGCTTGTAAAATGGAATACTATGATAGTGATGCTGAAATTGCACAAGTCCTCAAACAAGTGGATGAACAGGTAAAAATCAATCTATTAAGATGTCACTTGGTGGATTATCCAGTATTGACTTTACCGAAACAAAAGAAAAATGTTCTTTTTATTCACATTACGTCATTTTCTTTTAACTGTACTCGCTGGTTGGAATTTTATATTATTATTTTATCGAAGAGCTATTCGTTCATCTAATTTAAGAAATAGTACACGCATCTTGTAAATAAATTTTCTGTTGTTTATTTTTTTAAATGTCGACAGACATTTTGTTCAATCTAATCGTTTTTACTGGTAATATGTTGCCTATTGACACATAACTATTTCAATATATAAATTAAATATAAAATAAAATTGTTTTGAAATCTTTTAAGAAAGATAGTTGTCTTGCATCTTCACAACTAAACTTAATTTGCATGTTCTTTTAGCAGTTGCTGTATACACGCTTCTTTGATATGTTAATGCAATCTTATGTTGTAAAGAATGGATGTAGATTCACCAGTTTACTAATATCAAATATATTAGTAGTCATAGATGTTTTATAAGAATGAATGAATACTTTAAACATTAAATAATGGTTTTATAATCAATGCAGTTCGAAAAATTAGATATTTTCTATCATTATTAATTTCTATATTGAGAAAAGAAACAAAATTCTATTTGCTGTAAAATAAAAACAAAGTAAACCATAAAAATGAATAAAATCATTTTGCGTATGTATGTTGGAATACTTGTATATTAATATTTTTTTCTCATGGATTTCTATTGTTTAAATAAATAAGATTTTCTTCCTTGAAAATAAAATGAAAAATAAGTTAAAATATCGTCGTATTTATTCATCAAATGATTGATAAATGTTTCAAAAACGAATTCAACTGACAATAACGAATGTACTGAGTATATCTCTATTGAATATTGATTATAAAAGAACGGATTTTACTCATGTTGTTTTTTAGACAATATTGATCAAAGTTGACTACTGTTAGTACAAAATTATTCGGTTTGGCTTAACTAAAATTGAAAAAGAATTTTATCAAATGAAAGAATATAACATGCAACATCACTTGTTAATACTACTACTGTCGATGACTTGTGAGAAAATTGAAATCTGTAGTTAAATTTCATTTTATTTTATTTTTATTATAAAAACTTATTTTACTACGTTTAAATAAATAAAATAAAATTCGTTTTCAATAATTTTATTTCTTTTATTTTATTTATCATATACATATACTTAAAAAAATCTATTTACATATGAAAAATCCATGAAATATACATCCATAATTGTAGAAATTTATAATTTGTTCATTGAACATTTTGTTAACATTCACTAGTTTGATTTTTTAGTATGTATCCTTCGTTTTCGTCACACATGAGTTACTTTTATATTGATTATATCTTTCTCTTACTTTTACTTTTTCTTAATCAAAGATTTATGTGTAGCTATCATACATTTTTATTATCGTAATCATATACATACGAAAGTTATTGGTTCATTCGAAGGATGTGTTCTTGTTCAATCAAAAAAAAATTGAATAGTAGAGCAGTAATATTTATATTGTACATGATGTACATATAGTTATTCATGAAAAGAATAGTCGAAAATTGTATCTATATAAAGTAATATTTTTATAATATGATTCTGTTCTGTGTATAGAATAATATTAACATAAGTAACAAGCGTGTTTTATATTTGTGTCAAAGCTAAACACAAGTCGTTATATGTTGTCAGTCGTCAAAAACGAATCATTCCGTTTTTTGTATCTTTTTTTTTGTAATCGTAACGCCTTACTTCGGATTGAAAGAGAACAATCGATATTTTTTCGCTACTTTCTCTTTCCTATATTCGTAATGACTATATAAAGACTGAAAATATCCTTGCAAAATTAAAAAGTGGTTCTTCATTAAAAATACTTACTCTCACACAACATTTATTCTTTCATCCAACACAAACAAGAACGATGGTTAATAACAAGAGATTAGTATACACATTGGCTTTAATGGTCTAATGTTCACAACTATGCACAAGGCCTGCTTCGTCAATCATGATTTCGACGAAGATACTCCTCGTGGTACAAGCGACCAACTCATCAAGAGAGTTCTCCAGACATATCATGAAAAGCGTATCGTTCATTCATTTTAACTAAGATCTGTGTTATTCGGTATGCTTTCGTCGAATACATGACATTCACTAAAGTACTTAAAAAGAATAATGGTTAGAGTCGTTCATTTGTTATGAATTTCATTATCAGTATATACACTTTTATTACTTTTGTTGTGAATAATAATATATGTGAAGAAAGAATTTGTCTGAGTTATTCATTAGTCTTAAATCTATCGATTATATGATAGAAACTTGGAGCCTTTCGTAATGGTAAATGAAACTTGAACGATATGACTTCATCATAAGTGTTCATTAACTACAGATTTATTAAATTCATAATGATCTCTTCTAATGTTTTCTGAAAGGAACAAATTTTGGAATAAAACATTCCTTAGAATTATTCATTGTAAATACAGACACTAATTTCATCACATTTGTTCGGTTTATTGTTAAATGTGCAGATATCTGAACAGAAATATGTTTATAATTATTCATACCCAATGTATTCCTCAATGAAAACGAATCTCTTGTTTGCTTACTTTGTATTACATGTGAGAATAGGTCATATACTTTGGTACAAATAATAGTTTAAATGTTTCCTCAAAATATTAGTATGTGCTTTTTCTATGCAACATTCATTATCCTTTATTCTTCTCTATCAAAGAGTATCTTAAGAATATTACTTCGATTTCAACAAAATAACTGAACCATCGCTTGGTATGAGACATTCATAATCCCTATCTCGTCATTATCTGGTGTCATAAAAATGTCACTTTAAACTAATGAAAATACTTGAACATAATACCTTACTAAAATTCATTCACTGTCTATTAACCTGTCGGTCTTTGAACTTAACGTAATTCCTAAATTTGATTGAATAAATTATGTGGATATGATGTCTGTTAGAAGTATTCATCTGTCGTTTGTTTTAAGATCTTTTTGTGAGAGGTAGAAATCTCATATTGATGCTAAGAAAATATTGGAATGCGATCTTGTTATGACTTATTCATCTATTATTTATTTGTAAACGTTAACGTTAAACTGTTCTACAAACTCTCCTTCCGAATGAAACAAAATACAATCTTGCTGATGTTGATTCGTCTGTCACTGGCTTGTGAATGTAGAACTATTACTGAAATTGTTTTCCGAACGAAAAGAAATATATGAGCACAATCCTGACGTGACTTATTCATGTATTATCTATTTGTGTATGCTGAACTGTTGTAGAAAACTTCTTTCAAATGAAATAAAATACTTGAACATAATATTATTATGAATTATTCATCTGTTGTATACTCATCAGTCGCTTAGCTCGCTCAAATCTTCCTGTCAACTCTATAATATACCTGAATGGAATCTTCGTATGAAGTATTCAACTGTCGTTATCTATTAGTCACTAGTACACTTTTCTAACGCGTTTATAAAGTGAGTTACATATTTGAATGGATTCTAAAAAATGATAATATGTTTGACGAAGATTATGTATTTATTTATGCACGAAAGTGTAGTTCTAATATTGCATTTTATTTTTACATATTTTTTTTAGATTATCATTTCAATTTGTATCTAGTGTTTAACTGAATGCTTCGTTGTTGGTAGTATAGTAACCATGAATTGCAATTATTGGTATATAAAATGCAAAACATTTTTAACAATAAGTTAATTCAATACTTTTTTTATCAGACATTGTTTTTGTTAAACAAAAATAAATTAGCTAGAAATACCTTTATTTATTGTTTTTTCTAAATAAAACAAGATATCATTGAAGTACAATACATGAAATAAATCTTTTAATATGAATGCGTGCAATCGAATTTGATATTAGATGAAAAGAAACAAGGATTAAAATAATCATGTTTATTCAACCATGACATTTGTCTAAACTCATAGTGAAGAGTAAAGAAACATAAATGCACATGTTATGTAGAGAGAAAAAGAACAAAACATAAGAATGTTGATAGTAAAGATGATGCGAGATCGTGACTAAGAATAGATATGGCTTGTGTATATTGATCTATTAATCGAATTAAAAATTAATAGTAACACAACAATAAGAATAATCGTGAGGGCGAGTCTGGGTGTGGTCAAGCGTGTTCTCTTCTTATTTTACCCACATGTACATCGACACCCACCCCGCTATGAGAGAATCGTTAGTAGAATCACTCGGATCCACCGCTAATTTCACTTACATGATAAACTGTTGAATCTTTTTCCAGATTTATATTTTTCCTTATTTCTGGACAATACCATACTTTCTCTCTTTTCTTCCTCTTCTTCTTTTTTTGTTCTCTCATTCTCTATTTTTTTTCTCCTTTTTATGTATCTTTTTAGTATTCACACATACTTGAGCTAATATTTATCATAATCATACTGATATCAAATTTTACAGTTCTCTTCATTAACTATGTAGCCTTGTATCATGATGCAAGCACTTACGGATATTACATTCAGTAGTATAATAGAAAAACAATTTAATCGAGTTATTTAGCACTATCAACTGTTAATAAATTGATACCTGAATCATTCTTGTTTCAATTAATGACTATGTATTAATTGATTCTGTACCAACGGATGTTAAGTCATTCATGGAAACAACTTTTCTAATTATTCAGTTTAAATGAAGCAATGTCAATGCCAAATTGCAGTATGGATACAAAATGACGCATTCGTCGTGAATAGTAAAACGTTGAATTTATTGGTAATCTAACATATTTTAATGATTTCCTGCAATTTTATATTTACTTTTCTCAATATAAACCTGTAGACATACTTATGAATAATACATAACTTTTTAAACATCCATATAAGAAAAGTTATTGTCAGAATTGTATTGAAATGATTAGTATTCATTTTCTATTTTTTCTTGTTTGTGCATCCAAATCAGTCATTCCTGTTGATATAGATTAGTGCAGAGAAAAATAACGGGAGAATTTTATCATAAAGATATTATTAATCATAAATGTATAACGAAATAAAATAGTTCTCAATATATTTATGATTGAATTCTTCGCAAACATGATAACAAGTCTTTTATAATATTTCTAAGATTTTATGAAATGTCAACTACCTCTTTAACTGTATCAAATTTCATATATTCGTACATCTGCAGAGAAAGGACAAACATCGACGTCAATATCTGAAAATAACTACAGATTTACCTTTATTATTGTTTTTCCTGTTTTCTTTGAAATAACAGAATAATATTTATTGCGCATTTTTGTTTTAAAAGTTGAATGGGAACTGTAATATAGAAAAGATCAATACACTATAATCCAATGAAATGAACATAATACATCTCACAAAATTGAATTGTTTCTATACAACATATTTGTCTATAAATTAAAAATAAAATTTTTTAACTACTTCTTTTGTACACGTTTAGATCGAATTCTCCACGTAGATACGCAATAGATTTATTTAGTTTTGCTTACGTATTTTTCAGTCAATAAAAAATACAATGACGTTTTTCCTGAGCTATTTCCAGAAGTTCTCAAATTAAAAGTCAGATATTTACTAGGACTTGCGTCAGAGAAAGGCATTATTTAATGATGATTTGACGTCATTAGCTGTTCTATTAATTTCACCATTCGAACAGGAACAAATGAGTTTGTTCATATTTTATCATGCTTTTTTTCTTAAAATAACAACTCCAAATGCTTTTATAAAAGAGCGACAGGAATGGGATGTATAAATAATCGATATTGAATTCATTATTTTTTGTTATTGTATAACACATAAAAATGTTTCCTATAAAATATCTATTCTATTTTATTCTTTTACATTTGATTATTGGTCATCCTCAAATCAATCTTCATCATACAGGTTGGGTACGTGAAAATGAAAATAATGATGTATTACAACATGATTGTTTACGTCTTGATATCTTAAATAAAGAAGAAAATGCTAGTCGTGAAATAATATCCTATTGTATGAGTGAATTACCATCGAAATTTCAAGTCGAAGAAAATGATTTATTTCCAAAATTTACATTTAGTGAACTTTCATATCAAAATATAACAAGTCAACAATTATATCTTTGGTCAGCATCAATAGATACTATTGAAGATTATCAATCCTATTTGAATGAATTATCAATTTTTAATAAATCAGCTTTATCAAAAGAAGTTTTTTATAATTGTACCTTACCAAGATTTGGTTCGATGTGTCAATATGAAATTGATTATAAGCATTCAGAGCATTCATCGTTAAATGATATCATTACTGATTTTTATCGTACTCATGAATATAAACCAATTAATTATACTTGTTATACTCATTTACAATGCAATCGCGGTCATTCGCCAACATGTTTAGATTGGACTGAGATTTGTAACGGAGAAATTGATTGTCTTGATGGTGGAATTGATGAAGAATATTGTTGGCAACTTGAAATAAATGAATGTAATGATAATGAATATCGTTGTACTAATGGACAATGTGTGCCAAAAGCGTTTTTTCAAGATGATAAGTATTTTCCTGATTGTCTTGATGGTTCAGATGAATCTTATAGACAATCTAATGAAGTCAATGGATGTTCTAAAAATAAACCATCGTTTAAATGTGAAGATGTAACATGTGAAGATCCACGTTGTGGAAGTAAGAAATGTATGGGCTCTTGTTGGTACTATCGTCAAGAAATAATATTTAAAAGCATGTTCTCTGTAAAAGATAATTCCACATCTGATCAATGTTGGTCTGCATTCGTATGTAGTGGTATTAATTTACAGCAGTCATCTCTATCCAACTGTGTTACTTCTTGCGCAAACAATGACTGTTATAAAGTTATTGAAAATGAATGTCCAGATAAGTTCTATATGCCAACTATTCCAGTTTTATTTGGTGATATTTATTTTGCTTATGAAAAATGTAAACCATGCACGAACTTTAATAAAGCATTTAAGTATCCTTATATATGCTATAATAATTCTCGTTATGATAGTTATTTTAATGAAACTTCAAAGATGGAAAATAAATATACAACATTCTCATTCAATAATCGAATGTGTCATCGTCGGCTGCCGGTTTTAGACTTACCTACCATAGGTGGTAGGCCCGATATGATAACCGAATTATCTCTTTTGCATGAGTTACATCCGGAACTTTGGCAATACCAAGAAATTTATAATTATAATCTTACGATTTGTAATAGATCAAATATGTATCAATGTTCTAATTCATTTAAATGTATTTCTATATATCGTCTTATGAATGGTATAAATGATTGTCCTAATGGTGATGATGAAAATATAACTTCAGTTAATTATACTATTCCAACAGAAGAATCTATAGATACAGGTATAGTGGGTATTCCAGAAGACAAAAGGAAACTTCTATATGCAAGAAAACATATTTCATTTCAAACAATTTGTGATGGATTTACTGAATTAGCACCTATTACAATAGATGGACAAGATGAAACAGATGAAACCGAATGTGAACATTGGTCATGTAATAATGTTTATACTCATTGTAACGGTTTATGGAATTGTCTTAATGGTGAAGATGAAATTGATTGTGGTTTATCGTCATCATTAAATTGTTCTTCAGATGAACATCAGTGTGTTTCACTTAATACAAGTCAATTTATGTGTTTACCAATTACTAAAGCAAATGATGGTAGAGTTGATTGTATTGGAGCTACCGATGAACCAAAATTATGTCGCAAAGAATATCAAATAATGAATATGGATAACTTTCATTGCATACACCAAAAACCAAAACGATGTATCGATAATTTGGGCCTATGTAACGGTATATATGATTGTGATCATGGAGATGATGAACAATTTTGTACAACAGATAAATCTCCAGTTCATTCTATTTGTCTAGAGTCGGAACGTCCGAATGCTTCGAATGTCGAAGGTTATTTATGTGATCAAGTACGACTATATCAAAAAGAACGAATTGTAAGTTTTACTCTCAATAGAATGAAGAAATCACTAAAAGATCAAACAAAACAACATATAAAACACGAAGTACGTTTAAATCCACCTATAACTGTAACATCTATTCAACAACAACTTCATTGTCATCGTGGTATTGATGTGCGTATGTGGTTAAATGATAAAACTAATCGAACAAGAAAAATATGTTTTTGCCCACCAAGTTATTATGGTGATCAATGTCAATATCAAAATCAACGAGTAAGTTTATCAATTAAATTAATAACATCATATAATTCATGGAAAATGCTATTTGCAATTGTTATTTTATTAATTGATGATGATAATAATAAACAAATAATTCATTCTTCTGAACAATTTACTTATTTATCAATACGAGATTGTCACATAAAAAAACGTCATATTAATTTAATTTATTCAAATCAACCAAAAGATCAAACAAAAAATTATGGAATACAGATTCATATTTATGAAAAAAAATTATTAAACTATCGAGGAAGTTTTTATTTTCCAATTAAATTTTCATTTTTACCTGTTCATCGTTTATCATTAATCGTTGGTATTCCAGATGATAATATTAATTTTGAAAGTTGCTCAGATTATCCATGTATCAATGGTAAATGTATTAAATATCGAAATAATGAACAAAAAATATTTTGTCAATGTAATAAAGGGTGGTCTGGCCGTTATTGTACAATTGAACATTCTTCATTATGTTCATCTCGTTCAGTATATATCGGTGTTTCTCCTAGTAATCAATCAATATGTATTTGTCCTATGAATACATTTGGTTATCGATGTCTTCTTAATAATATGATTTGCCAAAATAATGAAAATTTAACATGTCAAAATGGTGGTGAATGTATTCCTACAGATGAATATATGATATCGAAGGAACAATTTACATGTATTTGTCGAAAAGGTTATTTTGGAGAACGATGTGAATTAAATGATAATAAAATAATTTTATCATTTGAGAAATCTATTAATGTATCCCAATCAATATTTATTCATTTTATTGAAGTTATGAATAATGATAAACCATTGAGATTGACTACATCTCAAACAATTCCTATTAAACAAAAGTTTGTTACAATTCTTTGGTCAAAACCATTTCATATTGTTTTTGTTGAACTTCTTGAAAAGAAATATTATTTAATTTTAGTTCAAAATATTTATATTCGATCAAAAACAATTAACCAATTGATAAAGCCATCAGATCGTTGTAAACATATAAATGAAATATTTAATGATAGTATTGCTAAATCAAATATTATTCGTCGGATAAAATATTATCATTTACCATGTCAAATGTCTTCATTAAATCTTTCTTGTTTTTATGATGATATTCATCTTTGTTTATGTTATAATCATTATAAACAACGTCTTGCTAATTGTTTTGAATTTGATCATAATATGACATTCAATTGTTTTGGTCGAAGTCTTTGTCAAAATGGAGGTGATTGCTTTCAAGATGCACTTGATTGTCCGACAAGATCAATATGTGTTTGTCCTTCATGTTATTTTGGAACACAATGTCAGTTTAGTACAAGTGGATTTGGTTTATCACTTGATGCTATTTTAGGTTATCATATTGTACCAAATGCTAATATTAAATATCAACCAGTTATTGTAATATTAAGTTTAATATTGAGTATTCTATTTATTATTGCTGGTTTTATCAATGGTATTCTTGCTATGATAACATTTAAAAATAAAGTTGTACATGATGTTGGTTGCGGTTTATATTTATTAGGTTCTTCAATAACAACTTTACTTATAATGATTTTATTTGGATTAAAATGTTGGATACTTATTTTTTCACAAATGGGAAGGATATCAAATCGAACATTCTTACGTATTCAATGTATTACTCTTGATTTTCTTCTACAATCATGTCTTAATATGGACCAATGGTTAAATGCTTGTGTAGCCGGTGAACGAGCATATACAATAATAAAAGGTACTCGTTTTCAAAAGAAAAAAAGTAAAACAGCAGCTAAAATAATAATTCTTATTCTTATTATTGTTATCATAAGTACATCGATTTATGATCCGTTTTATCGACGTTTAATAGATGAAGAAAATGATGATGAAATAAGAATATGGTGTATTATTACTTATTCATCTAGTTTAAAAACATTTCAGTCTGCAATACACGGTTTTCATTTTATTGCTCCATTCGTAATAAATTTAGTATCATCTATTGTTTTAATAACAAGAAAATCTCGTCAACAATCAAATTTACGTACTGATCGAACTTACTATCAACTTTTACGACAACAATTACGTGAACATAAAAATTTATTAATTGCTCCAGTTATATTAGTCATTCTTGCATTACCACGTTTAATAATATCTTATGTATCGAACTGTATGAAATCAGCGAGTAATCCATGGATATATCTTATTCTATATTTTATTTCATTTATTCCACCGATGCTTACTTTTATTATATATGTATTACCATCGAAATTTTATAAACAAGAATTTAATAAGACTATTGAACGATATCGAATTAACATACGAAGACGTTTACAGGTTGTTTGATCGAGATAAAGCAAAGGATTTCAGTGAAAAAATGGTGAAACACATTCCATATGATTATGACATAAGTTTAAACAGTACATTATTGTTTGTCTCGTTTTCATTAAATATATATATATTCTATTCTCTTATTTTCTCAAATAAAAATCTATTTGATGTTGTATTTTAATGCTAGTCTTTTATTTTTGATGATGAAAGGACTAGTGGGGTTAAGACCATTTTCTCGCTCAAAAACCTTTTGAAAAATAATTACATGATTAGAATCAGTATTAAATTCTGAACAGAAAAATGTGTTTTTTTTGGAGAAAATTAGTTTTTGTCTTCTTGAAGTTTTATTTTCCCGTGGTACCTTCCAAGGTAGTGAAAAAAGTTTTTTCTTGTTTTCCCCTGTAATTTGATCTAGATACAGGTTATCGATCACGCTGATCATGAGTATAAAGTTTCTTTTACATTAAAATGTAGTTTAGATGAACAAACTGCTTCTTCCAACCAGGACTATTATTTTAGAACCCACCGTCCTCTGACTCTATAAATTAGTTTGGAATAACAAGAATACTTTTGATACACATAGAAACTGAGGGTGAGTGTGAGTGCGGATATAGTTGTAGTACAGACATATACTCCCACACCCGTAACGGGTGTTTTACTAGAATTGAGAAGCACAAATTAGCTATGGTCTGAATATTAAATTCTCTTATTTTGTGCTTTTTCTCGTATTTATTGGTGATGGTATAAGTGAATCTGTAGAAATTTGATATCGCTAATTGTAAATAGATAATATTGATCATATATTCTGACTGTATGCAGCCAATCAACGCTGTTCTTTCTTGTATTTTAAAATAAAAAAGAAGAAATGATCTTAAAAGTTAAAATTACAAAGTCAGCATAAAGAAATCTTTTCTCTTTTTTTCTTGATTATTATACGAAAGGCATCAACTCTAAACATGTTAATCTATCTTGTTTTTGTTTAAGAGTAACTTGAGTTAATGCATATAATTCACTGCCTAGAAATAATGCTCGATAACATTGTAAATAAAATAGATAGATAATGGATAAAACTGAACTGACACTTTTATAACTATTCGTTTGTATGAGTAGGACACAAGAGAATATGCATAAAAGTAATTCAAAATAATATGCAACACGTAGATATGTTGATGAAAGTCTAGTACCTCCAACAAAGAAATTACTAAATGGGTATAGTTCTAAATCTAGATTATGAACAAACCAATCCAATACGAAATGACTAAATAATGATGAAACAAATAAAATGCTAAAATGCTTAGAATTTAAACATCCCCATACACAACTAAAGCATAATGAACTTAATAATGAATGACTAATTGGAATATGTATTTCGATACCATGTCCATCCCCATTTGGATTCTATTCAAATCCTTCGACAGAGAAATAGGCTGATATACCCATAATAATATCGATAAAAACAACACCAAACGTAAGTAAAAATGAATTAACGGTCGAATCATAGGAATATAATAGGAGCACAGCTGCAAAATGACCAGCATACATCGTTTTATCTATTCACTGTTTTTCGTTTTCTATTGGAATGTTTTTGTTTATATTTTGGTAAATTTAGGACGGCGTTGATAAGATATCATGAACCAATGATGCACACTTTCTATCACAGGTGTGTATGGACACTATTTTAAGGAAAATATGGATAACACATCGAGGCATATAAAATCATATCATTGGCGAATCGATTTAACAAGAAAAACTAACCGTACATAGAAAATAAATGTTTAAAAAAAATATTATTTCTCTTATTATTTGTGTTCATAATGCATTGTTCCTGATTGTAAGACTTCTGATGTCAATTTTGCAATCTATACAAAATTCTAATTCGTTTTATTTAATGTAAAAATTTGTTTAATAACCATCTTGGGTGTGGGTGCGTGTGAGTGGACGGGTATCTATTCTTTCTATTCACACTAACCGACACCCTCAAGAAGAGGACACTGATAAACTCCTAACTTGATTCAATTATGAGCATATTTATTTCTAATAATACTAAAGAAAGTTTTGCATAATATTTAATTGATCAATCTTATGTCCATTGAGATGATGAACGCGAGTTTTAGGTCTTTGAATCGAACAAAACAAAGTGATTTCTAGATTCAAACGAAAGGGGATCCTATTTAACCCTTAAATCAATCTGACTATGACTACGTTTCTACCTACCAAGAAAAAAGAAGACCCTTCCTGCGAGCAGTTTAGTCTACTTGTTCACAAATTCGAATGGGAAGAAATGAATAACCACTCTCGATTTTGCATACTCATTTTTCAAGAATTGAGACTATTTATTTCTTAGACTAATAATACTACTGAATTTCTAGGCCCCGATTACCTTTAGTCAAACTTCATAGAAACAAAATTTCCGGAAAAAATCTATCCATTGCTTGAAAAAAAAAGACAAAAAAATTATAAAAAACTGACAACAGATTCGGATTCTTCAGCCCAGAAAACTGTAAGTGAAGGTCATTTTTACTTTAACTAAGCTAAAGCTTAGTTTCTAATGCTTTATTGTAATCTGACTGACTTAGACAGACAAACCTTGTGCATTTTATGCCGAGATTGTAATGCTGTAAAACCCTTTCTTTCAGAAAAGGGAATATATGTGTCGAATTGAAAATGGTATAGAAAGGTTGCACATGTACTTCTAAGCTTTATTCACAAAACATACAATGTGAGCAAACTCTCGTTCTCTCTTCACATATTTATTCATAAACAGCACCATTTGGTACAACATTAATCAATGTTCTTCTTCGTAGTTTCTTCACATAATTTTCATATAACTGCACATTTTCATGATTAGATCCAAATGTATGTCGAGCAATATTAACAGCTTGTGATGCATATTCAATCGATTTTTTATATTCACATAAACCAGCTAATGCTTTAGCTATATTATAATTTGTTATTGCTAATAATGAATGATTTGGTGACAGAATTTTCTTTTGAATCTTTAATACTTTATCAAAATAAGATAATGATCTTGTATAATCTTCTGTTTGACAAAATATTTCACCTATTTTAGTATAAGTATTTGCTATTGATAAATGATAAAATGGGTAATGATTTAGTTCATTTTCTAATGCTAATTGATAATATTGAATAGCATCAACAAATAGCTTTTGATCTTCGTAAATTTCAGCAATATGATGATAAATTCTAGCTATTTGTAAATGATCAATGGGTGAACAAGAAACTGCAATATTTAATGCACACTTGAAATATTTTATGGATTCATAATAATTCTTTTGTTTCTTTTCAAGAATACCAATATTAAGATATATTGGTAAAAGATTAGAATCATCTTCTGCGAGATAAGTTAAATAATGTTTTAATGATATTTTATAATATAAAAGTGAGTTAGTTGAATGATTCTTTTTATAATTAATTAATCCTA
>CAJNOI010001394.1:0-15587 GCA_905250115.1 Adineta steineri | reverse complement strand
TATCTAAAATGTACATTTCACTTTTTCGTAGATATAACAAAAAAAAACAAAATAACATGTTAGATGTATGGAGTTGAACTCATTGGCAATATTTGATAGAAGAAACAAAATTTAGATGTGTGCGTGTAATTCGTCTCTGTTAACTTGATTATTTTTCTTTTTCGTATTTGTTCATTGTTGTTGTTGTTGTTGTTCTTTTGAAGCAAACAATAAATATCCACTTTGTTTTTTTCGTAGAATCGAAAGCAAAAATAAAATAATATTTAACTATTTTCAAAACAAAATTCAATGAATCCGTTTAATCTTATTTTTGTTTCAACAGCTGTTTAGTCACAATGTAGAACTATATATATGATCATATCATTTCTTATCATCATCATCATCAATGATAAACAATCAATCGTCAAAAACCAAATAGTATTTGTATTTGATGATCTCTATTATGATACTCATCAGTGGTTAATGTTTAAAAATGTGTTTATATCGATTTTGTCCAATACTGATACATTTAAATTATTTTTCTGTTTTACTCTACGCTATAAAATAGTTTTTCACGAAACATTTATTTAGTTAGCTGAGAGTCTGAGTGTGACTCTTGATTCCATTTTCATTCTACAAATGATATAGTTACTTTTTATCTCGTCCCATCATCTTTCACATGTGTTGCTGGAACTTATTTCCAATCGACTACATCTGATTTTTCTGTACAAGGCATCGTATATTCAATTTCAAGGGTGTGGTTGTGGATAAAGAAAAGATGAATCCATTCACACTCACATCACACTCTTATTTCACGAAAAAAGCAACATCAAATGAATATCGCATATTTAAATAATAAGCAGAGTATTTGTAAATGTCTTTTCAAGAAGAAATATTAACGCCGTAAGATTATTAGCTGACAAGAGCTTATGCCTTTTTTAAATTGTTTTTTGTAAAAATTTGATGGGAGCACAAATACGACGAAAACACTCACGGATGGAACGAAGGAAACGAAATAGCCTGCAGCATATAACGGTGAATTGTGAGATGCTTTGACACATCCTGATAAGAAGGAAATAATGAGACGAGGTACTGATAAGATAACTAGAGTTATTGAACTGATAATAAGATGTCTGTGTGCCATGAATTGTTCCCAGCGATGTTGATCATATGTTAGGTGTGGCTGTAATCTTGCTCGTTCACGAGCGCCTTGAAAAATTATAAATATAGCAGAAAAAAGATTCGCACAGAATGGACCCAGAAAATGAAAGAAAGAGATAATTGTGTTGTATGTATGAACTGAACGAGAATAAGGAATTACACACCATAAACGTTGTTCATCTTTATCTTCAGCTAAATTACGATATAAAGGTTCATGAATAATAGAAATTGGAATTAATAATGCTAAGATAATAATCACCCATCGAGCAACACGTTTACTCAACAATTTGTCAAAATGAACGCCTGTATACACAGTCATGAATCGTTCGAGGGCTACACAAGCATTAAGCCAATTGTCCGTATATAGACAAACTTTAATAAGAAATTCTAATGATTGACAACCACCACGAAGAGTAGAAACATTAGTTAATGGATTGATTTGAGTAATTATAAGAAACCAAAATTTGAATGTGAGCATGCTTATTGTGAGAAGAGATGTGATGGATGATGCAAAAAGGTATAGTCCACAACCAACCTCTCTGGATTCCTTAACATAAAATGTTAGAATAGATAATAAACTATTGATTAAGCCTACAACCAACAAAATCATTGTAACTGCTGCACTCCATTTAATTATAGATGGTTGTTTATGCATGGTTACATTCGGTCGAATATCATAACGAAAGATATCATCTAATGTTAATCCAACACCTTTTGCATAAAATTGACATCGATCACCAAAATAACAATCAGTACAATCACAAATTGGAACGAATTGACAATCAGAGCCCTGTTCCAAACATTGTGCACCATTCTCGCAATAACTAGTATATCGACACATCATAGGAGTACGTTTCAATTTGAGACAGTGGGCATGACGCTCCAGAGTACACAGACACATATAAGATTCATCAAAGAAACATAATAAGTGAAGTTTAGTTTGACATATGACATGATAATATTTCATTCGTCGAATATTAGGTAAAACTTTTAATTCAGAGTTTAAGACTTCATCAGTTGATAAACATTGTTGAGACGAATCAATCGAAGTAGAAGCTTCTGAGTGATCATGTCGTTGCAGATAAGCTAAATAATAACTGTTATCAATCTTGACAAAAACTATACGCAAATCTTCTGGAATATTTAATGATACAGTACGTTGAAACATTTTTAATTTTTGTGACATTACACGAAAGCCCATTTTGCCGAAAGGTGTCATAACGGCGGAATCTTCTGTATATCGTAGAGTACCGAAGAGATAGAATAATAGAATTGGTGATGAGACTTTTATGTTATGAAAAGAAATTTCAAGTTTTGGTTTTTTGAGTTGACAAAACACATCATGAAATTCTTTCGAACACAGGCAAATAAAACTGAGTTCATGCATACCATCATCGACTACGATACAGGAAGAATTGTTTTCGCAAAGATCTTCTGGACATGAAAGTGTAATTAGACACCGTGGACCTCCTTTATTAGGAGGACATACACATATAGACCGGTTATGAATCATACCAACACAAAGCGAATCAGATGAACAATAACTACAACGAATAGGAATATCACATCCAACACCAGACCATCCCATATGACATTGACAAAAACCTGTTTCTTTATTCACATATTTCATGCATTTACCATTGTGACATGTGACAGAGCATTGAATAACATTGGATGGCTGGTGATCTAGTATATTTAATAGAACAGCCATTCGATTGTTAGGTAAAAACGAAAAAGGTACTGGAAAATGCCAACTACCAATATATCTGATAGGACTCGTCTTGTCAAATACATCAACACGCACACTGTAGTTTGCTGAAATATTCTTTGGACGTGACAAATAAGTAAGATAAGTATTGTAATCTCGTTCACATTTTAGATTATTAGAAAAAATAAACTGATGATAAGAATTTATCTGTTGACGATCATCGCCATCATCGATTAATGTGACAATAATTGCATAAATACCCTGTCTATTAATGGCAGCTAGTTTTGCCGTGAAACTTACTCGTTGATTTTGGTATTGACATAGATCACCATAGTAGTGTGATGGACACAAACATTTATATTTTAAAGTATCATCTTCAGACCAGACAGTAACGTAGAGACCGTGATTACAACGCCATGGCCATGTAAGGTCATGAGGTTTATTAGTGATATATTTTGCTACACTATGTAATTCTATCTGCGGTTGAGTTACGTATTGAATTATTTTGCTTGAAGGTAGAGGATAAACTGGCAATGTTTCTGATGAAAGTCCCATTCTGCCCAAAACACGAAGATGACAAAGAGCTTGTTTCACGTTAGAACAACCATAATAATGACAATCACTACAAGATTCGTGCTCATCTCCACAAAAAACTTCGTCATCGTCGAAAGAACAGTCTCGGTCGTTATCACACAGAAAATTGCTTTGAATACATTTACTATCATTCCAACAGCGAAATCCATAATAGGTTCCTTTTGTCCATTTACCACTACGACAGTACTGAAGTTCATCTGCTGCCCCAAGACAATCTATATGTTCATCATTAACTTGATTTGCTGGTAAACATGTTAGAGTATAATTGTGTGGAGATACACAATCAAGAGAATTTAAAGGACAAAACTGTTGTTTTGTACAATTATGTTCATCTTCTCCAGAGGGACAACTCCAGAAATCATCGCATCGTGTATAAATATTATTACAAGGCCATTTTTCACATTCACTTTCATCCGTATAATTTTGTCCATCGATTAGTACAGGAAACATTTGAATATGTCGATCACATAGATGTTGAAAATCTATCTCATCGATGGTAAAAGAACGCCGATGAGGACATATTTCTTGTGAAACAGATGCTGAATAACATTTGTTTTCGTTGCCACATTTGAAACGTCGTGTATCGTTGATTAAACAGCTAAGTTCAAACTGTTCTTCGTCGTCATTCAGATAACAATCTGAGATATTGTCGAGAATTCGGTGTTTAGAAATACATTTTGATGAATTTTTGCAACAGTATATTAATGACGAATATTGAGAAAGATTTGTGTTGTTGTGTGTAGTCAAACATTTACGAAAATATGGTTCAATTACACTAATGATAGAAGTCCATGTTGTTAAGTTTCTACTAAAATTCAAATTATAAATATCATCACTATGTCGACAAGTACAGTTTCCATTTCGAAATGTTGGTATAAGAAAATCGCATAATTCCGAATCGTAACATATATAGTTAGGTATCATAGCAAGATCAGTATTTAAACCATGTTTAGTATCGTTCAAAATATACAAAAAGCGTATGTGACCAAAAAGTACAGGTACAGTTGGAAATTGAATAACAGCTTCACAAGTTTGCAAGTAAGCAGTGATATTAGACGATTTAAAGAATTGTTGGCATGATGTTCCATTGACTTGATTGAGAATCTTAGTCAGACATATCATTGTTATCCAGCAAATAGAAGATAAATTTCCTTGCATACTTATCAATTCATATAAGAATAAATCTCGTTTGTTGATACATTTATCATGATCTGCTACACATCGTCCATCACCACATTTAAATTGTTTATCGGTTGTTGGGCACATACGTTCTTCAATATCGAATATATGTGGAAACATACCTTTATGTGGATAAGGATCGATGTTTAATAAGTCGGATACATCAAGACATTGAAACTGTTTATCTTCCAAGAATTCTTTCGGTATACATAATCCATTACGACATCGATATTCGTTTTCATTACATTCATTGATTTCTAACTGGAAACATTGTTCTTCATCTATGCCTCCATCGATACAATCAATTCGTCCATCACATATCTCACGCCAATCAAGACATATATTGGAACCTCCACGATCACATTTCAAGTGAATGTAACAAGTCAGACTAGTAATAACATACGGAGGAGTCGAGAAATATTTGTCAGCGAATGTCTTTCGTACAATCTGTTGAAAATTATATGTTGTACCTAAACCGAAGGAATATTGACATCGAGGTCCAAACCATGATTTTGTACAATTGAAGAAGATTTCTGTCGATATTAATGACTTGTTTGATTGATCGATATAATATTGATATCGTTCAGTAAGATCAACTGCAGCAGACCATGCGAGAAGATCTTTTGTAGTAACATTTAATTGACGTAATTCTTCGAATGTGAAATTTCCATTAGTTGTATTTGGAAATCTCTCAAGCAATACATCATTGTCATTGATAGGACCGAGACAATACTCAACTTTCTCAGTGATTTCTGTCACAATATCGGCATAATAATGTAGGCAATTGGTGTGAAGGTTACCGGCATCAAGAGATACATCAGTATTATATAAATTGAATTGAGTTCTCGTTACTGAACATAACAATCCGATCAATAATAGTATATATAACATCATTGTTTTGATTCAATTACTTGTACAATATACTGTGAAAAGTTAATAATAGCTTATATCAAGGATTTATATCTAGATAAAGAAAGAGCGAAAGAATAAATAGACTAAGAAAGTTTATACTAGTTTTTATCTTATATCAGTGAACTGTTTAGCCCTGGCACGATCAGTTATAATCTATTCAAAT
Organism: Adineta steineri; assembly: GCA_905250115.1. Lineage (NCBI taxonomy): Eukaryota > Metazoa > Rotifera > Eurotatoria > Adinetida > Adinetidae > Adineta > Adineta steineri. The sequence continues at coordinate 9,891 of CAJNOI010001394.1, read as the reverse complement.
ATTGAACGTTTTATAACAGATATCGGTGGGACAAAGATTTTTGTGTACCGTCCCGTCCTGTAACCCGCGCTCTTAACTTAGGTCCCGTCCCGTGTAGGGAGCTGTGAGTCGACCCCCACCCGGGACGCGACCGTGTGTAGGCACTGGTTTGAGTCTGACAAAAAAATTTTTTCTCGGATCTGGGTCGTGTCTGGATCTAACAAGATTTTTTTCTATTGAGTCTGGGTCGAGTCCAGGTCCAAAAAACCGTGGGCCCGCAGATCTCTATTGCACACATAGAGTGCTATATATTGGTAAAAAGAATCCGGATCTGGGCTTAACCTGGCCCGGGTCTGGGTCGGGTACGAGTCTAATATATTGTTTTTTCTAGAGTCTGGGTCGGATTCAGGTCCAGAAAAACGTGGACCCGCAGCTCTCTACTTTAGATGGTTGTGTCAGGGATAAAAAATAGAATTGCTTTGATGTATCGATAGGTTTAGAGATGGTTCACTTTTAGTTAATTGGCTAAAATACATACAATGGTGTATTTAATTTCTAACTGAAATGAAAAGACTAGAAGACTAATAGACTAAGAGGACTAGGAGATTAAGGGACTAACGGGACTGCGAAAGGGTAGGAAGATGGGCTAAACCTAAATAATGTTGAAAACTAAATATATCCCATAATAAAAGCAGCTAAAGGCTATGTGTAAGAATTGAGGGCGACGGTGATAGTGATATGAAGAATGATGGAAAGGGTAGTCATTATTATAGTAAGGAGCTGATGGTGGTGATGATTGTAATGGTGATGATAATAACGATGCTGATAACAATGAGGATTAGCTGATGATATGGGTGTGAGTAAGAGAAGAACACAGTACCCACACCCTCCTTTAGTCTCCCTATTCTCCTAGTCCTCTAGCTTCGATGATCCTCCTAGTCTCTCTAGTACTCTAGTCACCCAGCCATCTAGCCTCCTTAATTCCCCTGGTCCTCCAGTCTCCCTAGTCCGTCTAGCTCCCTCCCCCAATCCCCTAGTCCCCCTGATCCCTCTAATCCTCGTAGTCCTCTGGTCTTCTTCGTCACCCTAGGCCCCTGATCCCCTTAGTACTCTAGTCTCCCAGTCCCCCTAGTACTCTAGTCCCCCTCATCCTGTTAGTGCTCTAGTCACCCAGTCTACTAGTCCCCCAGCTACTCTAATCCTCTAGCCCCCCTGATCTCCCTAGTATTCCTATTCCTCTAGTCCCCCTTATCCCTCTAATTCCCTTAGTCCTCTAGTTCTCTAGCTCCACTAGTTCCCGAGGTCCTCCTATCTCCCTAGTCCCACTAGTCCTTGCGGTCGCCCTATTTCCCTAGTTTCCAAGGTCCCCTAGCCTTCTAGTCCAGTTAGTTGCTTAGGTCTTTTATCAATAGCATAGTAGTCACGATAGCACAACTATTAGTTCTTATTTAGAAATTTTGTGCAAGTCGTTTCTCTTCACATCTAGAAAATGAAACAGTGAAAAGAATATAGGGTATCTTTAGTTTTAATGTCACTTTTGAATACTAAAATATGGGCCATTCGCTTAGACGTGAGTAAAGTCAGTGCTCTTGTTTTTTTGTCCTAGGCAGCTGCTTTTTGTACAAAATGCGACTCATTTTGTTTTTCAAAATTCAGTTTGAAATAAAAGAATACTATAGACTCCTAAAATAGTACGTACGAGACAAATGCAATGCACTTTAAATTAAAATAGAATTCTATAGGCGAATGCAGTTGAGATTTAGAATTCTACTACGCATTTTCTTTGATTATTACGCGTAAGCATACCTTATGTATAATATGTCAGTCGACTTTAGTCAAGTGTAATAAATTATCAAATGAAGAAGCTAACAAAAGAATAGAAGTTGTCGACTTATCTTCATTAGGATTAGCGTCATTTATGCACATATCTCTATGTTAGCGGAAGAGCGTCGTATCTAGAGGTGCAAGCCGTCGGTTTGAACGCGCGTCGGCGCTAGCAAAATCAGTAACTGCTAGTCGTCGGTTTCAGCAAAAATCGGCTGACGGCTTACACCTCTAGTCGTTTCTAACATTAAAAGTATTTCAGGAAATGCGCAACACTGTGTTTTAATGGAAGCAAAATAGTAGAAAAAAATCTCTCTAAATTCAAATTATCAGTCAGATGGTATGCTCGTGTAAGTTAGGCGGAAACAGAGAAAATGGTTTATGTCAGTTGTCAATATCCAGCGAGATGATATTATTCTAAAAGTCAGGGAGAAAATGCAAACTGAATAAATCATGACAATTATAATTAAAATGTCAGATGGTATTCTTCAAAGAGTGAAATAAAAAGAATAGGAAAAAAAAATTAATTTTTATCCATTATACAATAAATAAATAAAAATTCTACTGTAATAAATAATGCCTAAAAGGTTTTTATTGAAATCTTGATCACATCAGAAAACTGTTTTTACACATGTATACATACAAACGTGTCTGGTTTTCGTAATTAATCTTTTATGCTAAACGATCAGAGAACAAATTGAATTAGATTTTGTAGTCTTTTTTCACCTAATAAAAATCAAATGCAAATTCAAAACTTAAAACATGAATTTTTCGTTATTAATAAGTAAATATGAGTAGTTTTTTAGTGTTAATATGAACCTTATATAACTGAAAACAAATGATTGTTGCAGTACAGAGAATTTATAAACTTTAAGATAGGCAAGAACAAACAAATAATGCTGCATATAACTGGATCATCATCAGAAAGATGAGTCATGTCAACGTTTCGAGAAAAAAAGTTGTCTTATAGTTTTGAAGGTGCGATTGACTCGGAGTGTGGATGTGGGTGACGGTGAGGGTGAGGGTGTGAGTGTCATACTATTTCATTACGCGTAGCAACACTAACATACACCCATATCCACCCACACCCACACCCACACCCACACCCACACCCACACCCACACCCACACCCACACCCACACACCCACACACCCACCCACACCCACCCACACCCACACCCACCACACCCACACCCTTCCAAGTGGTAATAAAGCAACAGAGACAAGAAAGTCGATAATACGAACAATAAAAACCATTTTGATTGTGGTTGTGGATGTGAGTGAGTGAGATGTGGACGTGGATGCGTAGGGTGCGGGTGGGTGAGAGTGTATTTAGTATCTTCGTCCTTTGGCACATATTTCAGCACCGACACCCTCGACCCTGACAAGAATGCTTGATCAACTGATTGCGTAGGCCTGAAAGAATTAGCCCAATTTTAAATCTGCATCCCAACCGATACTCTTACCCTACACGCTAACTCTTACTATCATCCACACTCACACTAATCCATATGATCATCCTCAACCTCACACACAACTATACCTACATTAACACTACCCACATCCACATCCACACCCTCACGATGAAAATCAAAGAAAAAATTACACTGAATTATGTCAAATTTAAACAACTTTCGCCAATAAAGATGACTGTCATAGTGTGTGCGTCACTCACAGCGAATATATAAGCATTCACAAGACTGAGGGCGAATGTAATCAAATTCCTTCAAAATTGATGGAAGCCTGAAATTGCGCAAATTCCTCTTGCTTCGTATGCAGATCAACATATAGACTGTCTAATGTCTTCTTCAGCTTCTCTTGATTCTCCTGGCTTTGACTGTTGTCACGCAAACACTGCTCTACTTCCGTCTTGTACTTAGTCAAATGAGTCTGGAGTGCGTTGAAATGCGCTTGAAAAATGTACCTCATATCTTTGGTCATTTCGTTCATAATTTTTGAGTTTGCATATTCCATGTTCCTCGTGATAGTGTTGAGACATTGATCTTTTAGTTTATCGCGAGATACACAATATTGAGCCCCGCGAATTGTCGTATTGTTATTCTCAGATACATATGTAGCTAACCACAACGTAGTCCATGATCGATAGTGTTGCACGAACCTTATATCATCGAGAGTTACCAAATCAGGTTGTAGTTCTAATGTCGTTGGAACAATGGGGTCGATAGAAAAGGTTTTTTTCAGCCGTTTGTTGGCTCTATCGAGAACGCTCGTTGTATTATCGCCTAACGATGAATAGAGACGATTGCTAGCCGCTTCACATTTTTGAATAACTTCGGTCTTAATTGCAGTGTAGGTTTGAAGTAAGACAGAGTTGACTGATCCTCGAATATGTTCAGTAAAGGCCTGAGCACTTGAGATATCATCGAAGCGAGCCTCATCTTGACCCTCCGAGAGCGTGTAGCCCGTCGCAATAAATGATGATAAGAGAACACTACCGTACGCTACGAATAACATCGGCTGGGGAGCAGCAGCTACTGACAATGCAGTACTTAGTTCTCGGTTCGCTATCGCTCCCACTGCCGCTCCAATGGCAATAGCGCCTAAAATGAAATTGTTTCTGCGGTTTTGACTTTCCAAGATATGTTGCCATTCCTTTGGATCATACCATCTCTTGTTTGTTGGAGCAAAGATGGCTTGCATACATTCTGTCATTTTCTTGGACGCACGATCGAAGATCGTCTTAAGGTCAGATTCCAGTATCTGGCAAATATTATCCAAATCCTTATTTTGATTTTCTTTGATCTCTTTTAGACTATTAAGGTCATTTTCAAGAGCAACTGCTTCTTGTTGCAGTCTTTCGTTGCTCAGCTTGAGACCATTCTGGCGCAGTTGAATATCGCTCAGAAGATCGCTGTTCACTCGACAACAAAGGAGTAAAGCCGATTCAACACAACTCTTTGCTACTTGCTCAATGACTGGTTGAATTGCCACCAGCAAAAACTGGCTTAAACCCGAAGCTTCATAAAGTTCTTCCGCGTTATCCTTGAGCTCTTCAACAGATATCCTCTGCATATGTCTCTCCCACCTCGTTGGATAATATTCACGAAGTACATCGACAGCCGTGCCTGTCGATGCGATATCGAGCGTGATCTGTCTCTGATGACATTCATCGAGATCTTTGAAAAAGTTTTGCGCAGTCAAAGCTCGAACAGCGCTCAGCTCGAAGACACGCTTATTTAGAATATTATAACGAGTGGTGATGTGGTCTTTCAAATCTTCAATGGACATGTCGTTCCTACGTCGTTGATCGACCTTGTTCACTAGGACATAAACACAGTCGTCATTACCTTTCATATCACGTAATTCCTTTATTTGATCGGCAATGTCATTATCGGCAATCGTTCCGATATGAGTGAAATCGAGAACGACAAGAACAATGTCAGCTTTCTTAATTTCAGTTGCAACGATGGCATGAAGCTGCTCCGAAGCCGATGCCTCATTGGGTCCGGGTGTGTCGACGATGATTAGTTGGCACGGATGTTTCACTTGGTGACCAGAACCATGCGCTGGCTTGTATAAAGCATGTATACTAGGAATCTTTTTAGTGAAGATGTCCAACGAAAGCAAGCCATCCGAGTGCCTCTTCGACAGATGTATAGATATACGCACCATTTCATTAATAAATGTAAGCGTCTTTTGAATTTCTTTGTCTCCCACGTATGAATCCGAAAAATAGTCGTTGTTTTCATCCCTAATTGATTTTGCCGTCTTCATTAGATAAACATTGTTATCGAGTAGGTGACCAATGTCTCTTTCATGACTGTAATGTTCTTTCAGAACTTGATTCATCTACACAGATATAAATAAACTACTATCAACAGGCGAGAAAAAATACACATCATTTAGGAATCCATGTAGACGATTAAATATATTTCTACGTGTGCAGGTGTGGGTGTGGATAAAAACAAAATGAATCCACACCGACACCCACATTCACCATCAAGAAAAAAGGACAACAGTATTTCCTGCATCTTGCCGTACCCTTTCAAACAAACAAAAGATTAAGCGTATGGAACGAGCCGGGAGAAAGAATTTGGGGGTGTCAAATGAGCTATATTCAAGCCTTGTTCGATGAATATCTCCCTTAAACGTTATAGTATAGCACTGAAATGTTTATCACCGTCTCTTCACTACAGTCCAAACATATCCTGAAAATTTTAAGCAATTTGCTGTACCTGACCCAGGATAGTTTTTGGAGTGGGGAGAGGAGCCTTATCCGAAGAAAATGTTGAAACTAGTTCATAAGGAAAAAAGCATTTTCTTCAGGATAAATTCAAAAACCAACTAGTTCTCACTAAAATCTCGCTCCTCATCATCAAGAACTTCGAAAAGCGATGAGTTGGCAAATGCACGAAATTGTTTTCACTCACCCGGTTTTTTAATTCTGACAAAGCTTGGCGAGTTTCCTGCGACAGAAAGAGTTGTGGCTCAAATGTGCCTTGTTGCTCCAGTTGCAGAACGATTTCTGTTGGTAAGATTGTCATAGCATCACTGCGACTTGGTAGTGTATCCCTACCAATTAGGGCATTGATGATGGTTGACTTGCCTGCTTTCATGGGTGCTACAATAGTCATCGTACTGTTCGACTATTTTGTATAATTGTCGTCAGTCCGATTTCTCAATACCCATCTGGCCACCTCATATATGAATAATTTTGATTCGCACTTGGAGTTTTTCGATAGCAACTATTTTTCGACGCAGCCTGTCTACATGCCCTCTGCCGTCAGCAGTGATGAGTCGCGAAGTTGTGGAATGGCATTCATCGTTGTCGTTGAATTTGGTGCTATCATTGAGAACATGAGTTGTTTTTTGTGTGAGGTCGATATAAGAGTTCAAGTGAAGTTTTAGCGACTCTTGAAGTGATTTGATGTCCATCGCTACTTTTGTTAATGTTGATATATGTATTAACAAACGATATCACAATGATATTTTTCTAAAATATAACTTCATCCTACAAGAAAATTCACGTAGTCAGAGCGATTCTAGCGTCGATTAAAGATAGCACTTAACTTTTGAATTGCCAGTAAATGCGTTACTCATACAAAAATATCCAGATTTTCAAAAAGCAGATTGCAGAGATCCCGAACATTTATAAAAAAAACTCTTGTTACATCGAAAACTCCTCGAATTTCCAAAGTTTCTAAAATGCTCTTTGACATTGTTGAAACATTTCTGACATTTTAACAAATTTCTTTTCCATAAATATTTTACTGTCTAACGAAAAGAGGTACTCTACATATGCCAAAATACCAGATCGAACTGCAAACACATATAACCCGGCATTTAGACAAATACAAAAAGAAAACATATGCAGTCACTGAACTTGTTCGTGCAAACACCAAAAGTTTTCTCATACTCAGAATGAACTTCTTGTAGGAAAATATTCAATTTTGTGGAGTAAAGATGACATGGATAACTGTTGTGATCTCTTGTAGAGAAAATTGCTGTGAATTAATAACAAAGGGCTAATATGGAAATGTTCTGAACATTTTTTCTAAGTTGTTTCAGAATAATATAAAACCCGAATTTGCTGTTCAGATGTTCGTGAGCGTGTTTTAGCGTTGACGTGAATTGCACTCATTGCCTAGCGGAGATTACATGTTTTACTAGTCTAACTGACTAGGACATCAGCTCAGATAGCAGGAGACAAGTGGCTCCAGTTCCGAGCAGGAGCTATCGTTTTCTTTATTCTCTTATTATTCTATATTGCTACTTATCGTATGTCAATGACGGCACCAAAAAGACTGACAGTAGCGGAGAAGCTCGACACTAATCGGATCTGTTTAGTGTTGTTCTATAATTCTTTCATCAACTCTTTCAAAATAATACAGGAGGTTAAAACTTCAATCAGCTATTTTCGACTACTCTAAGTTCAATGTATGTAAACGATATTCGCTAAAAAAGTAGTCTATTTACTGAATTAGGTTCAGAAATCAATCAGTTCGGTTTATTATTCTACAAAAACCATTCTAGTCAAAGAAACTAAATAAACATTTCCGTCGCCTTTTTCAGTCCTTGCTTAGACCTATCTCATTTCCAACCGAATGCAAAAAAACAGCGTTGTAATGCTCACCTTTTCTTTGTGCAACTGTTAGTAGCCATAAAATGCGTGTAGTTAAAAACGAAAGGCTGTTCTTATCAGTATTTGTTCTTGCTATCAGAGCGCTCAGCAAATAAGTGTTGCATGCTGGATCTTATCTTCAACTAATACACAGAAGGACATGGGTTGTTACCCATTCTTCATTCTGCTTCAATAGGGAGTCTTCGTTCCCGCCAAAATAATGGCGAATGAAGAGTAGGTGTGGGTATAGGTGCGGGTGTGGAGAGGGGGGAGGATCGGTGGTGAGTGCTCGAGGAAGTGGGAAGGTGTCATTGTGAATGAGTACTATCTTAAGGGTGTGACCGTAGATGTGGGTGTGAGTGTGGATGAAAGTGTAGGTGTGTGTCTGGGAGTCGGTGAGGTGTGCGCGAGGAATTAGGAGAGTGTCATTATGAATGAGTACCATCTTGAGGATGTGGGCGTGAATGTCTGTAAGATATTAACCACACACACCCTCATTCACACTCACACTAACTCCCACATTCGAACCCATACCCATATACCTGTATGCAAATCTACATCTGTATTTTTCTCTTCATTCAGTGGAGATTTTTTCAGTGTGTGACAATTTATTAAATCTTGATTTTCTCCCTAAAATATTATCAGATATCATATAACTCTGTTTCATTCTGGGCTACTGTGTAGTTCGAAGCGGTCTGCTCTTTTTCTCTTTGTATATCTTGAATTTATGGTTCTGCTTTTACGATATGCTATGGATTTTTTTCTCTCTTCTTCAAATATGTATGTACGTCTTTAGTTCTCTTTTATGCTTGTTTCGATCAACTTCTCTTTTCTTCTTATTCAGGTCGATGAGCTCAGACTGAGGTGGGTGTGGATGTGGGGCGAGAATAATGAATGAGAAGAATACAAATACCCACACCCATACCTTCAACGAGATTCGTTTTTTTTAGAGAAAACTGAAGAAAATGAGGGTAGGTGTGGCTGTTTGTATTCTTCTCATTCATTACCCTCACCGACACCCACGCCCTTTAAAAGATTCTTTATAATAATTACGAAACGATTTTAAGTTTTGTACCATAAAAATCGTTTCGTAAGACTACGAAAGTATCAAAGTTCAGTAGATCTTCTTTTCTTTTTATAGTGTGTATTGAAAGTATTTTTTGGAATGTGTGGAATGAAATCGTATGATGATTTTGAGGCAGTTTTATAACATATTAATGCAAGAAAGCCAGATAATCCATTTGCTATACATGAAATATTTATGCGAAGAATTGTTGAAACGAAAATAAAAATGAATAAATTGATAGGGAAATAGATTAGAATTCATAAAATAAATAAGCATTATGAATCGTATTCAGACTAAACAGTTATATGAAGCTCCATTGTGTTAAAACTTTTGGAAAAAAGACTATGTACACCCATACCGTAGGTCTCCTACGATTTCTATCCGGATCAATGTCTAAATCAAATGATAATATCATGCTAAATATATGAAAAACAATGACAAGAACTATCATCAAGTATGATTTTCCAAGTTTATTCACTGGAAGTCACAAGACCTGAGAACGAACGTATATGATATAGAATAAAGCCATAAAAATAGCTCGAAGTTTAGTGTGATATACAACTATAGGACCAAACACACAATTACAGTTATAAATTCAATTATGACAAAAATTCAATCACACAACACTAAAACATTATACATTCATCTCAAAGAAATACTTCATATAATATAAAACAAATAAAATTCATCATCATTCTTTCATATCGTATTGTCAGGAAAAAAGACATTTGTCATAAATCTCTTAATATTATCATCAATCTTTTTGAAATTTTATTGCTTTACAATCATCTTTTCATTGGTAATATCTTCATAATAAATAAAACGATTTACAAATTCAATGGATTTCTGACATACTGATCATGCAATTATTACAAAATATCTTATTAGATTTGCTGATAGTTTCATTATTTAATTTTCATCTGTCATACTACTTAAGACAC
>CAJNOI010001393.1:0-15603 GCA_905250115.1 Adineta steineri | reverse complement strand
TACACATATGAATAAAATCAAAGAAAGAAAATTTAATCGAGGCCATAGGAAAAACAGAGGAAGAAGAGATGTTAATGTATTTCGTATGTAACGAATATAATTTACATGAAAATATGTTTGTTTATATTATTTATTCTACCAGTGGTTGTTATATTAGTTGCAGTTTTAACAAACTAAATCATTAAGACATGAAGCAAAATTTAGCATAATTCTAATAAAAATATGACTGATATTATTTTATCAAGTTCAAGTGAAATGAATGATCAATATTGTATTGATACACGTGCATAATAAACAACAACTATTTTAAGATAACTTGATTTACATGAGAAAACGTTTAGTTATTTTATTATTAAAATGATTTATTTAAATATTCACAAAATTGATCGTAATATTATTTTCTAATTAAAAAACTGTATTTTATTTACTTTACAATTATCTTCTATTTCATTCTTAACTATTGTTCAGATTCTCATTCTAATAATCATTCAGATAGTTTTATAGATATTAAAAATATTGAATTTACTGTTAATATTATATAATATTTTTTATCTTTATTTAATGTAAACAATCTTGTTTAGAAAATAGGATTCAATATATATCGTATCGACAAGAGAAAATTTGATTTATTATATTTCTATGAATTAAAATAAATTTTTCTTATCTTATAATAGAAATTGAGGAATTTTATTTATAGAAAAATAACGAATGTTTATTCAATGACTGATAAATAAAAGAAAATTCGAAATAAAACAAACTTATAGAATTAAGAAAAAATTCAATTTCTGCTGTTCTATAAATATTGCTATATATATCTAATATCCTACAGGGGTCGGAATGTGATGGTTAATTAATTTTTTAGTATTTTTAAAACGAAATAATAACATTAGATTATAATTTATGACTGAATTAGAATTATCGAATCGGTTTTTTTACTAAAATAATGAAAAATGTAAAGTTGTTTTTTTGACCTCCGCCATTGCATTGTGTGTGAGTCATTATTGAACGACGTTTTATCTTTTCTTTTCTTTTCATTCTTTTTCTTTATTTGCGACACGTACGATACGATTCAGTCCTAATATATTCTATAGGACAAAATGTTGACGAGATGTTTTTCTCTTTTTACGAGAAATTCTGTCTATTGATATTTCTCGGGTTATAAGCCCATAGAGTATTCTTATATTTAATCATATATTCTTATTTTGTTATAGAATAATTCTTTGTCTTCACTTTCAATATAAAATAATAATATAAAATATGCGTGAAATCGTTCATCTTCAAGCTGGTCAATGTGGAAATCAAATTGGTTCTAAAGTAAATAAATAAATATATATTTTTATTTTATATAATATTTTTATTTTAGTTTTGGGAAGTTATTTCTGATGAACATGGTATTGATCCAACAGGAACATATCATGGTGATTCTGATCTTCAACTTGAACGTATAAACGTTTATTATAATGAAGCAGCCGGTAAATCGAAAATAGAATAAAAAAATTTTTATAGTAGAATTTTTTTTATTTTAGGTGGTAAATATGTTCCACGCGCTATTCTTGTTGATCTTGAACCAGGTACAATGGATTCAGTACGTAGTGGTGCATTTGGTCAACTTTTTCGCCCGGATAATTTTGTTTTTGGTAAATATATTTTACAACGTTTTTTTTTATATCTTTACTTTTAAATCATATTAGGACAATCTGGCGCCGGTAACAATTGGGCTAAAGGCCATTACACAGAAGGCGCCGAATTGGTTGATTCAGTTTTGGATGTTGTACGTAAAGAAGCTGAATCATGCGATTGTCTTCAAGGCTTTCAATTGACACATTCACTTGGTGGTGGTACAGGTTCTGGAATGGGTACTTTACTTATTTCAAAAATTCGTGAAGAATATCCAGATCGTAAATTAATAATTATTCATTATTAAATAAATATATCTATATTTTTTCTTATTTAAGGTATCATGATGACATTTAGTGTTGTCCCATCACCAAAAGTATCTGATACTGTTGTTGAACCATACAATGCAACATTATCTGTACATCAACTTGTTGAAAATACAGATGAAACCTATTGTATTGATAATGAAGCATTATATGATATTTGTTTTCGTACACTTAAATTAACAACACCAACATATGGTGATCTTAATCATCTTGTTTCAGCTACAATGTCAGGTGTAACAACATGTCTTAGATTTCCAGGTACGACAAAAAAAAATATTAATCTTTAATTAAGAAAAAAAACAAAACGTTTCGTTTTCTGTTTAAATAGGTCAATTAAATGCTGATTTAAGAAAATTAGCTGTTAATATGGTTCCATTTCCTCGTCTTCATTTTTTTATGCCTGGTTTTGCTCCATTAACATCTCGTGGTTCACAACAATATCGTGCATTAACTGTACCTGAATTAACTCAACAAATGTTTGATGCAAAAAATATGATGGCTGCATGTGATCCACGACATGGAAGATATTTAACAGTTGCTGCAATATTTCGCGGTCGAATGTCAATGAAAGAAGTTGATGAACAAATGTTAAATGTACAAAATAAAAATTCATCTTATTTTGTTGAATGGATTCCAAATAATATTAAAACAGCTGTTTGTGATATTCCACCACGTGGTCTTAAAATGTCTGCAACATTTATTGGTAATAGCACAGCTATTCAACAATTATTTAAACGTATTTCGGAACAATTTACTGCTATGTTTCGTCGTAAAGCTTTTCTTCATTGGTATACCGGTGAAGGAATGGATGAAATGGTAATGAAAGAATTTTTTTGTTTCGAGAATTCTAATTATTTTAGAGAGTGAGAGAGTTAGTTTCCTATTAACATATTTGATTTGAATGATATTCTAAAATGATTTTTCGAAAAACATTTAGAAATATACCATTCATCGATTCCAACGATCGAATAATTTAAATAAATATTCAAGCGCATTTATTGCCGGATAAAAATAGTTTGGAATATTCCAATCATCGACGGCGACACACTACTACTACTAAAGCATTTTTTTCTGGGTCCAATAATTAGCAATCGATATAAAATTTCTAATTTTACTTTTTCTACTCGTAGGAATTTACTGAAGCTGAATCCAACATGAATGATCTTGTTAGCGAATATCAACAATATCAAGATGCTACAGTTGAAGGTAAATTGAATTTCTTTTATTTTCTTTCTATTCTTATTTTTATTTTTATTTTAGAAGAAGGCGAAGGTGAAGAAGAGGAAGAAGAACGTGCATAAACGACGATTCCAATCGACAGAATTATTCATTTTTTACATAACAATACATCCTTCTCTTCTTCTTTTTTTCATATACTCAACAATTTATCTTTGCAATTGAGACTATATATATCATTTAAACATAGGTTTCTATTTGCAGACAATATCTTTTACATCTTATTACTCTTAATTAAAATTCAAATAAACTTTCTTTTAAAAATTATCAAAAAATATATAATCAAATTCATTGCGAGAATACGAAGATAAATAAAAATATTTTCAAATAAAAATTCGTCTAATCAATTGAAAAATATTCTTATAATAAAATTATGAAATTCAAAATTGAATAAATGTAAAATTAATTCTTTGAAACATTGTTCAACTATCATATAAAAATAAAATAACTAAATCAGGTTATCTTAAAACAGTTGTTGTTTATTATGCACGTGTATCAATACAATATTGATCATCTATTTCAGTTGAACTTGATAAAATAACATGAATTATTTTTTTAATAGAATAATACTAGATCTTGTTTCATTTCTTAATGCTTGAGTTTGTTAAAATTACAGCTAGTATACTAATCATTATTGGAATAAATAATGTAAACAAACATATTTTTATCTAAATTATATCCATTAGATATCAAATACATTAACATTTCTTCCTCCTCTGTTTTTCCTATGGCCTCGATTAAATTTTCTTTCTTTGATTTTATTCATATATGTATGTATACGTATTATGTGTTCATCGACAAATGAAATTAAATGATGTTTCATATATTTGTCATAGATATTCTTACAATTCCAATGTATTGCTAATAATATTGATTAATAAAATATTCCTTTTTTCTATTAAAACTAACAGAAATAAAAGATAATGAAAATTAGAGAAAAATACATTTCTACATGGCACTTTTATTATTTTAACCAAACTATAGTATAAGTTATTTGTTTGTTTAACTTAAATACATCATTAACAAAACAAATCAAACTATGCATATTATTCGAAAATATTTATATAAAGTGTATAGAATAATATTTACTTGTTCTTTAAAATTTAAAACGCAATAAAATTTTAAGAATTTTACAAAAAATAGAGAGGAAAATATCTCTCCATAATGTTCCTAAGAGTAGACGAAAGGCATAGTTTATATATTGGTGGTTAATGATTTGTTTTAAAAATATAAAAACTTATTAATAATTAAACACGAATGATATATTAAAAATATTATGGATAATTCTAATTAATGTATGCGAATGTGAAAGAAGTTTCTGTTTTTTTAGAACGCTTAAAACATATCTGAGAGGTATAATAAGTGAAGAAAGACTATTCAATTTATCTTTAATAAATACGGATTGTAGCTATTTATAATCATCTGAAACTAAATCAATACTTTTATTTGAGCAATTTCAAAGGAGAGCAGAAGTGAATTATGATCGATTTTTTACACGTTCAAGATTACTTTTATAAAATTGAAGTATAAGGTCATTTGGAGGTATTGAACGTTGAGCAATTTCAATAGCATTCTCATAGGAAACGACGGCTTTTGAATAGTTACCCATCTTTTCGTAGACACTGCCAATCAAATTGTTTGATGTAGCCAAATCAGAATGATTTGAAGGGAGTGATTTTTGTTTTACTTCTAGTGCTTTTTCGTAGAATGAGAGTCCTTTTGAGCAGTCACCTAACTGGTAGTAGACCAAACCGATATTATCATATGAAATAGCTAAATAAGGATGAAATCGTGAAAGTGATTGTTTACTAATTTCTAGTGCACGTTCATAGTGTGATCGTGCTTTCGCATATTCTTCCATCTGATAATATACTGAACCGATATTATTATAAGTAGAAGCTAAATCGGGATGATTTGGCGGAAGTGATTGTTGACTAATATCGAGTGCTTTTTCATAGAAAGAGAGGGCTTGTGTTTCATCACCCATTCTGTTATATACCAAAGCGATATTGTTGTAGGAAGTAGCCAAATCTGGATGATTTGGAGGAAGTGATTTTGTGCTAATATCTAAGTCCTTTTGATAAAATGAGAGTGCAGTTGAGTAGTCACCCATCTTTGCATAGACTCTACCAATATTGTCGAACGAAGTGGCTACATCTGGATGATTCGAGGGAAGTAATCGTTGTCGAATTGTCAAAGCTTTCTGTTGAAAAGAAAGTGCTTCTGAGTACTGACGCAATTGATCATAAACTGAGCCAATATTGTTATAAGTAGACGCTAGATTTAAATCATCTCGAGGAAATATTCGTTCTTGGATTTTGAGAGATTTTTCCAAAAATGAGACTGCTGCTGGATAATCACCTTGATTGTTTTTGATCATCCCGAGCATATGATATATATGTCCTTGTTTATGATTATCTCCCGCAGTACGTTCGATTAAGGTCATATATAACTGTTCTGCCTTATCGAGAGCATTTAGTGTTAGAAGCAGTTGACCTAATCGATACCATCCAGTTGCTCCAGTTGTTGCTTCACGCATACTTTTAGTTAGAGCAAGAAGCTTTGGATCATGATCATTCGTGAGTATAAGGTTGACTTGCCAAAGATGTTGATTAGAATGTTCGAGTTGTTGAATTTCACCAATGCGAAAGACTGTATGCATGGAAAAGAGAACTTCTTGTTCAACATCTTGATAATAACTCACATTGTCTAGAAGAGCAAATGGAGTAGAAGACTTTTTCGGATCAATATTAATAATGAAGAGAAGACCAACAAAGTCTGGTTTTTGTAGAGCACTACGAGCAAATTGAAGAGATACAAAACGATCTTTACTAGTAGATAAGAAGTTATTAAAGGAAATAAATCCTTCTTTGGTTTGAATGAGTTTATTAAATTCTTCTTTCGACAATCCTTGACCACGATAGACAGTGAACGATGATTGATAATTCGATAATTGTTTACGATGTAATTTTACAATTTGTCGATGTACATCAGCAAGAAAGAAACCCATCTTCAAAATAGTATCCATTTCGAATACACGTAGTGCACGATTAAGCATACGATGAAGACAGAAATCGGATGTATACCACCAGATCGGCGTATGTAGATGATAATCATGTTCGAATTCGTTGATTTTTTTTAGTTCTCTCTTGTTTTCACTGTACTGTTCACGACAAAAAGCAGTTAATTCTTTCAAAGACTGTTCATCGAAGTCGATCTCAAGGAGAGCCTCTTTCAATAATTCAGTGTACATAAAATTTGAATTGATTCGTTCTTGATTGATCGAATGAGATATTTCACTTGTCGATACGAAACTCATTGCTATGGAATCTTTATCACATTGTTGAGTAGCTTGTTTTAATGCATTACATATGGATGTTATTTCATTAAAAATACCCTTTACTTTCATCCAATCTTTGGTGCATCGTTCATAATATCGTCTGTTCGGATTATAGACATAGATGGAATCAAGTTGTTTGAGATTATGAACAATAGATACAATGTGATGATCAAGAGTGTCAGATATAATCATAAAGATTTTCTCATCTTTGATATTTTTGACAAAATCAATGCACCGATCGGAATCCGTAAAAGTAAAAATGCTGTTAACGATCGATCGTAGATGGGTTAGTGAATTCTGAAAATCTTCATTTGTTTCATTGATATGAATGTCAAACCAGATCAGAAGAAAATTTTGTATGATTCGTCTTGATTGAGCTCCACTAATCAGTGGTGTCGACCGTATAATAGTGGTTTCTTTGAAGGAGTTACTTTCTGGTATGCATGTCTTTGCTGCCATCTTGTTCGAGCCGAGAGTGCAAACGGTTATTTATAAAATTTGATTTTTTTTATCGTTCTTCACGAGAAAGTGTTTTTTTTCTTGTTCTGTCAGACTACCATTGCGCTACGACTAAAAAAGCTACGAAAAACAGAATGAAGATAATCAACAAAAAGAATTCTTATTCTCAATAAATAAAAAGAACGGTAAAAAATTCTTGTTGCTTTGCTTCGATGTATGTATACACAACTACCATTTAAACTTCATCAGTGCATTTAGCAACAAAATGCACTACGCTTCTTCTCTACCACATGTTTTCAAGAGTATTTTTTTTTCGATGCGCATTTTATTTTATCGAAAGATGGTTCTAATTGTCTCCCTTCGTTATTATTGTTATACCGTCAGGATATCAATCGATGAAAGAACAATCATAGGAAAGAATTCTAATATCTCTCCCTCTTATTATAATGAGGAAATGTATGATTATCCACTAACTAAAGACTGTTTATCATCACAAATGTTTTTGAATGTTGTTTAATTAATGTAACAGCACTTCTCATGAGTCTTGTTGCTTAACTCGGTTGACAATTCGATTCCAGTAGATAGTTGATGGACTTCATGGAGTTATTAAATAGTAATTATTCCTTTTTTTTGCTATTACTGATACAGGATTTCTTCGCCAAGGTACATTTTAAATTATTAAACATGATATTTTTTGTTCAAATTCTTATGACTATTCTATCCAAGTATGAGATGCTAGGATTCAATGGTATAGTTTGATTTCATTAATTTAGTACAATCCATTAATTATTGAATTTGTAGTGTTTGCAAGTTGAGAGATGAATGCTATCTTGGTTTATTCCAGTCAGTTCATACTAAGAGTATCGAAAATTTACTTTCAATCATTGTTGTAAAATTATCTCTACTGTTTTAAAATATATTCACTTATTTGATATCCTTCTAAATGTATAAAAATACATGATTTACTCTGAAGTGTAACTACACTGTAGAAAAATGCAAAACTGTGCGATTCAACAAATCTCATCGATTGATAACAATAGCTCCAGTTTTGAACAGTCACGTAGTGTAAAATTCATAACATTATTATAACAATCATCACGACAACAGTACGATCAGTTTTCAATCATAAGTATCAATATGAAATATGATGCTTAAAATTCATTCCAAAGATTTATTGTTGAAATTTACTTGAATTCATTTTTTTGGCTAGTTTATAAACATATCATATAAAAAAAATTTACAAATCATCTTCAGAGTGGGTATAGTTATTTTCTTTATTTCTTTCTAATTAATCATATATCTTGTAGTAAACTTAGTATAATAATAAATTATGATTCTAAATGCGTCTATTTGTGAATCATTAAAAAAGATTGATAGAGTTTATTTGAAATTATAATGTAATAAATTTATATTATTCTTGGTCAATAAATATGATCTTCAAAATGAACAGTAACATAAGAATAATATTAGAATATGATAAGCTAATGACATCTATATTTTACATTAGGAATTACTATCAAAACTGACTGAAAATAATCTAATTTGTTTGTTCTAATATTGTTCTGTTTGTTATTCGTTTTGATGTTTATGTCTGATGCAGTATCTTATCAAGACAAGAGTGATTGTCAGTGTTGAAAAAACCAGACAAGAGATCTATTTTAACAAATTAGAAGTCGTCAGCCAAGAAACATATTTTTTTCTGAACATGACCACAAATAACAAATGAAATTAATTCATAAACATATATTACACATAAATGAACGATATTACTTTTTGAGACTGAATATAAATGCAAGATACTAGTTTATTTCTTATAACCATGTATTCATAATCAAGTCAAGCTCATATTCACACTTCAAGATAATTTTTTCAATGATATAAATATGTATCTAGATAGTTGAAACAAAAGAAGAAAATTTTATGACAATCGTGATGATGAAGACTGATGTCGAAAAGTTTGACTGTTTGTACATGATGGATATGGAAGGTCTAGTAATGATGGAATCTTTTTTGATGATATTGATCGATTTGAATGAATTTGAGAATGATGAGATTTAGATCTTTGTATTCGTTTTACTGCATCTTCCATACAAGAACGTTGATCTTTAAAATGAGATTTGGAACAATTAAGACATATCATTTTTGCAGGATCATATTGAGCAGTCGATAATAATGTATTACGTCCTGATGTAACTCTTGATAGAGCATAGTATTCATTAGACACTAACACACAACCATCCTATGATAGAAAAATAATAAATTATTATAGCAATATTCAACAATATTTCTCCATTAGAAAATTAATTACTTGAATTAATTGAATGACTATTCTCCCAATATTTATCGCATCATCCAAACCAGAATGTAAATTACCATGAAATGGAAGATGTAAATTTTCTAACATATTTTGTATACCTGTATATCGGTAAGAATTAAAAGATTGCATATGAATGATAAACTGATTAACTTACGACCGGGCATAACAAAATAAAAGTCTGAAAATGTTTTTTTCACATTAAACCATTGGTATGCCCAATTAGGATATATTATATGAGAGATTTCACATTGCATTCGTAAATATTTTTTGAAATCCGATGGTCTATTAAAAAATAATTAATTATATTCAAGATCAATCTATAATATTATTTTACCCATCAGTAATAAATAGACATTTTTGTTCTGAATCTGATATTAAATTTCTATCGTTCAACCATCTCTCAACATTGATAAATACATCTGTAAATACTAATGCATTGTTTACTTGTTCCTACTTATATCGAAAGTAATACATAAATTTCTTAGAATTTCTATAAATTTTACCTGTGTTATTCCAGTTAATTGTTTACAATAATCTGATAATATTGGTTGACGTACTGGCTTACAATATGAATGAAATGTATCAACCTAAAATAATATATATCTTATAAATATACTATAAAGATAAATATTTTCATACAATTTCTTGTTTGGCAACATCAATAAGAACAACTGGAAATTCAATTATTTCTTGAATATAAGGATTAGGTGGTTTGGCTGTACATGTTGCTTCAAAATCAATAACAGCGACAAATTTATATACCTGTTCTTCATATCCTTTACAACTGCATGTTAAACGTGTTTTTAAAATATCGATATTTCCCCTAACAAATGTAAAAGATTATTATATAAACTTTGTTTTTCTTTGTTGAACAAACCTTGTTGATAAATTTCGCTTTGCTAATTCTTTAAGAAGTACATTGTATGATAATCGATCTATTTGTTCTTCGATTAAATTTGACATGTTCTGAACGTCTTAAAAATAAATACAGAAAAGAAATCGATATTTGTATTTATATATATTCGTGTCGTAAATACAGAATGAGTAATAAAAAATGAGGATATGTGTCATCATTCAGCATATTTGTGTAATGACAGTGAAGCCTATATATGTATTTGATTTGTATACTTTTGCAAAGAGAAAAACAACGAATGACGCATATTTAACGAAAAAAAAATTAGTTTCATTCGTAGACAAACAAGTACAGAATTATAGGAAATGTGTTGTATTGTGTTAAATTATAATCTTGCAAAACGATGTTATGCCATTTAAAATACTATAAAAAAAAACGAATTTTTAAAGTTCTCTCATCCGAAGAAACAAATGAAAGATATCACACTTGTAAGAATATATTATGAATATTCAATTATCTCATTCTACATGGAATAGAATCTATCTATAATTGTAATAGTTTGATTTAGTCATTTCAACGCTAATAATAAGCTGTCATGTTGAAGATATAAAATACAGAAAAATAATTGTTTTCAAGAGCAAGACTAAAATGAAGAGTTGACAATATTGATTTATTGAATAGATCACTCTCTCTCGTTTATAATTAAGTTCTATCCTGAAAATTATTACACTAGAAGAACGCATATATGATGAGCTTCTTGTATTAATAACAAAAATAATCTATCTAAGTGGAGAATAACGTCAACTTAGATGAATGAATTAATATAACAATAATAATTATATACTTTCATTTCTCCTCCTGTCTATCTTCGTTTTATTTTGAAAATGAGATGGATGAATGTGATATGAGTGTTGAGTCATTGTTTCTTTACATTCATATTCTCACGAAATCTTTAACTTACGGTTTTGTTATGCAATAACAAGTCAACAAAAAAAAGATGCTTTCGTTATCTTTTATTAAAGAATAAACACAAATAGAAAAATGCCCTTGATAATTGCCAACAAACTCACATTTATTGAAGAAGAAGTCATTTCTTTGAATCTGGATACTGTTGTTAATTCTAATCCAACTACTACCGTTGGCTCTCGTTATTATGATATTATTTATACATCTTTTCATTACAATGCACCGCATCTCTATGCTTTCGAATACAATGGTAATGAAAAAGCATTAGCGTGTCTAAGAAAGATTCTTGCTTTACAGCCAGATTCGAATGAAACAATGGCACTATTTATTACAAAATTCAAAGAACCAATTGATGAAGAAAATGTAAAAGAATATGCAGTACAACTTGGTTCTAATTATTGGAATTCATATTCCGATGGACAACAAGAAACTGATCAAACAGCGATTCATTTTCATTTAATACACGGTAAAATACCAGAGAATTATGAATCTCTAAAAGATAACGACAGTGAAAGTAATGTTCTTTCACATATATTAATCGATCAACTGGCAAAGTCAGCTCAACCATGGCTTTGAAACAACGTATTAATATATTTAACAGTACCATTTCAATGACAGATCTATCTTATGTGTCAATTTAATTATATCTGTTTCGTATTAAGAAGAAGAATAAGAATTTGTGTATAATTATAGATAGTTTTGTATAAGATGCACACAATGTAAAATGACAGCACATCTTATTTCTTATTCAATAAAGAAACATAAAATACTAAGAGAATATCAAAATTCGAAAAAAGCCTAATCATAAAAAAGCAAAGTTTTATTCTTTACTCATGACTGACAAGACAAGAAGAATAAGTATGGGTAAACAAATAGAATCGTCAGACACTCATAATAGAGTTTTGAATACTTTTCATACACAATCAAATTCAATAGTATAGGTATCACTTTTTTTATTGAATTATCGAAAATCCTAGATTATATAAAAAAATAAATCAGCAATCAATCATCTAAATTAAATCGAACACGCAACACATTTCGTTCAATATCTTCGATTTTGGTTCGACCATGGACAAAACGTGCATTGTTAAACATGACCATCATGTTATTTGTGAGTGTAGGTCGAAACACTGGTAATTGATTTTCAGCCAAAATAATTGAATTGAGCTCAGCAATAGCCATTTGTTTCTCTGGAGTTTCTTCTTTTAATTGTTCCTTGTTAACAATATCTCGTCGATAGCGAATATGTTCATCACCTTCGAGTAGAATATGTCCAGATATATGATCAATGTCACCCTTGCGAAAATCTGGAGGAACATTAATTTTATAGGTTTCCTCGCGTAATAATCGTTGTGTTTTAGGTGACAATCGATCGACAATCTCTTTAGTACGAACCATTTGAAATTTACCTCCGTTTTCTGTTCGATCACATTGAACAAAATACAATGCAACAAAACGAGGAGCATCATGTTCATATGAACAATCTGTATGAAAGACTAGTTCACGATCCAATTGAGATGCTTGTAATTTGGATTTAGGTGAATCAAGTTCGAGTACTTTGACAGGCCAAATGAATGCTGTTGGATCATCATTATACGGACAGCAAACACCTCCCACCTTGTTAATTGTATCAAGACATGCTTTATCACAATTTTCATCGGGTATGTTTTCACATTTTACTTTCACATAGCCATTTGTGATCAGTTCGTTACGTAATTTATCAAACAGATCGTTACTACCACCATCCACTTTGCTGCAATCAACTGTATAGCATTTATCATATACTATTTCTTTCATTGTACAGATAATATATGTTAGTAGATATAATATTGATACTGACTATTATATCTAAAACACGTTTTTATATTCTTGGATGGAAATATTTTGACTTGCATTAACTATATATAGAGAGGAGTGCAAGTTTTATCGCCGAAAAGTAAAGCCAATAAATATTTCTCATAGAAAAAATAATGACGACAAAAAATATTACCAACTTCCTTTCAATGATTCATTTCTATAATTTAGTCTCAAGTAAAGAGTATGGTTACTATTTATAGCAGAAAGGACGTGGAATCGATGTACTTTTATCGAACATTTTATTTTTCTCATTTTTTATTTTGAGTCATAAAACTAATAACTCGTTATCTTGGAGAAAAATGAATTGAAAAAAAACGTCTGGACGACAGGAACTTAAAACTTTTTCCGTAACAAAGAAAAACATTTGTCGTCCTGTGTGATTCATAATGTCTACCTTCCTGTTTCCATCACCATGTGCAACCGATAAACATCACATTCAATTTATTTCCGAGCTTCTATATGCCCAGAACCTAATCGAATATTGGTTGTTTTAAGATATGAAGATTAAAAATGTAATCTATCTGCTCGATAATATCATTTATTGTTCAAGTCAGATATTCAATAGCTACATTATATATTTCAGTTGATGGTAGACACTTCTTTTTATCAAAAACATGTTATGTCTATTTATTGAAATTGATATTTACACGTGATTTGGTAATACATTATAGAATTAGAAAATATATTTTTTTTCTTTATCATATAATTGATTTATTGCTGTGCAAATATTTTGATAATATACTGATGAAGAAGATTAGTGATACGTAGGGATATTAATTTTGATTTCCATTTTTGGAAGCTCAAAATAACATATCGATTACCGTTTCTCAGAGCCGACAATGATACTTCTATACACATCCATCAGAGACAATGAAAGAAAAGGATAACAACGACAAAGTATCACATGATATTTGAAAAAAGTACAAAATCAGATAAGGTCAATACATCAAATGCGAATAAAGAATAAAGAGGAGACAAACATCGTTATCATATAGCAGAGAGCATATTTGCAGCAAAAGTTTTTAAAAGAATATTATTTTACTCTTAACCTATTCATGAAATACTACGATAATGTGCACAAGTGGCATTAAAGTTAAGCTACATGTGATTGTTACGTTTAATTCTTATTTACAGTCATACGTTCACTAATTATTCATATTTCTTGTCGGAGTATAGAAATTCTAATAAAAATATAAAAAGAATACGATCATTTGTTTTGTATCTCATATAGAGTTTCAACATTCAACTCTCTTTTCTTTAATGGAATACTGTCAGATTCAATGATGTTGAATTCAATACAATAAAAGATTGATTAAGATCAAAAATAGGTATCATCCAGGTTGTTGCAGCAAGGAGAACAATGAAGCCACCAAAAATATTCAACATGAATCCAGTTGTTAACTGAAGGAAAAATATCCAATCAGACAAACGTTGAAAAAAAACGACGTTTTTATGCGTTAAAAAAGTGTTTCTCTATGAGGGAGAAATCAAGTCTGGAAATATTTACATTGTGAAATTGATTTTTCTCACAAAAACAAATTTTTTAACGCATAAAAATTTCGTTCTGCTCAACGCTTGTCTGACTGAATAGAAACATAAAAATGAAAAAAAATAATACCAAGTCACGTGAATGAATGTAACCAGTGGCACAGATCACTAGATTCGGTTGAGATGCTATGCAAATAAAAAGAAAAATCAATGAGCAAACACGTCAGTGGTGTCACACTTAGAAAGTTGACTTCAAGTATTCAAATGAGAACTCCGAATGTGCATAAACATTTTGTTCATTACATTCGCTCGCCTCGATATCCATAAACACTCGTACTCGATCGAACCGAATATCAAATTTAAATATAGGAGTAATTCAATAATTGAGTTCAACTTTCAAGTTAGCATACATTTAGTATATACTTACATATAGGTAAAAGAAATGCTAGTGAAAGACTCATTGTTGAAGGTAACAACAACCTTGCTGGATGTATTCCCATATTGATAGCCTATAAATAATTATGCATACTAATATGATCTTATCTCGGTTCGATCCCAAATTCATGATAAAAAGAAACTAGCTTCAGTTGTATCTAAATTTTCATTGGAGTTTGAAACTGTAATAAGTGCGGATGATGTAAATGTTGTGTTCATTTTTCACCCACATCCTCAAGATGGTTTGTGTAGAGAATCATTTTCATCAATGAACTTTGATTCGGACAGAAAACTCACTAGTATTCTCTCGTGCATCGAAAATTTGAAACCAAAATTCTATACTTTTGCTGAAATGAAATGATGACTTCAATTAACATACCAACGTGCTGATGACAGGAAACAGAATACTGGCTTTAAAACAAACAACATAGATCGATTTCAATAGAGTTTCAATAATATATATATGCAACGTACCAATAGAAAGATTATTGATCAATTGAGTACACACTTCACTTAAGATAATGATTGTTACAAGAATAACAAAGCGTGAAGAATTATGTACAAAATACAATGCATTCCCAAAAATATTTGATAATTTTGAGATCTCGAGAGAAAAATTAAAGAAAATAATTAAAAAAGACAAACTTCTTTAATATACCTGAAATGCTTGTGCAATTGAAAGACCTGCACCAAGCATTAACAACGTTCC
>CAJNOI010001392.1:0-15605 GCA_905250115.1 Adineta steineri | reverse complement strand
TTTTTTTTTGTTGCATATGTTGCCAAACCCTTTGGTTTTTCAGAGACCTATCGACCTTGGATGGTTCTGATTTTGACAGTAGAAATATACTACATCATAATATAACTTTTTAGTAAAAAAAATAAATTTTTTTTTCATAAGTCTTCAAAAAGCCTGGTTTTCTAGAGATTTCCAGACCCTGGGAAGTTCTAATTTCTATAGCACACCTAGAAGGGACCTTCATACAACTTTCTGTTAAATAAAAAAATCGAAAAAAAATTTTTTGAGTTTGGAAAGGGGGTCTCCTTTAGGAATTTCATATATGTTAAAAATGAAGTGCATATAAGACTGATTTAACTTAATTTTTGCTAAATATTTTCTAAGACTGTCTGAGTGTACATAACCGCCTGACTACGTACACTTGAGTGCACATAGCCGCTTGACTATGTACACTTAAGTGCACATAGCCAGGTAGCTATGTACACTCGAGTGCATATAGCCACTTCCATATTAAATTTATTATTTATCGAAATCAATGAATATATAGTGATTGAGGTTGAAACTGTCTTTTTCAAAATAGAAAAAATAAAATGAATTAATCATTTACTTTAGTATTGTTTGTGACGTACAACGAAATTTTCTCATACGTCATAGAGCCATATTTTCTTTACATATCTTTTTCCGATATTTTTTCTTTGGAATTGTGGAGGTGTCCTGTTGTCGTCGCGAAGAAACGATGACGATATAATGAATATCTCGGCGTCATCATAAGAAATGCGAAGCACTTTTTTTTCTTCTTTCTTTTGAATGCACTTTTACGTTGAGCTCGACATTTTTGCTCTTTACAATGACTAATAAATGAAAGAATTTTTTTCTTGCCTCGCCTATAATTTGTTGTCAAAGGAAAACTAACGCACATTTACGCATTCGCTGTTTTAAAGAAGGTGTGACACTTACAAGTTTATATTAAAAAAATGGCGTTTCTTCTTGATCTTTTGGGTTTGGGTCATAGTAAAAACGCTTATGATCAGGTATATCAACAACAAAATAATTATGGTGGCGATTATCAAAACTATGGAGACAATATGCAACAACCTCACCATAAAGCATCATGGACACATGAACTGATCGGTGGTGCAGCAGGTTTTGCAGGTTAGATTCATGTTCTTTTTATAGTCGTTTTAAGAAAACCTTTTATCACTATATAATCTACATGGTATCTTAACGAGAAGAAGAGTTGTAAACTTGAAAACTTGTGTGTATATAGTTTTCAACGACTGTTGATCAGCGACATCACCTAGATTTCGATTGCATTAGTTATACGAGTGTATTAAAGCGAGCGGTCTGTTTTCAATATTATATGAAATGTTCTTTCATAAGTTTTTGTGATCTACTGAAATTTTTGGAATATATATTACTTATTAGAGTAAAATAGCGCTCTAGTCAACATTAAGATATTGTTACAGGTCCAGATACTTGAGTATTCAAGCAATTGATTTCATCTTTTAATTAATATATCTAGCACACTTAGATGTATATTTCTATGGAAAAAAGCTTAAACATTTCATCTAGTATCATGAAAAACAGGTGGGAAAACGTTCTCAATGCATTTTTAAAACAATACCGTTACATACGGTCATTTTTCGTTAAATTACGAAGTTTATAGTGACGGTAGACTGCTCACCTTAGAACACTCTTATAGATAATGCATTCCAGACACGAGTGATGTCGTTGATCAGTATTCATTGAGAACTATAATATCATATTCAACTAAATCGAGATTTGTATCGAAAGCTGAAAACTAAAATTAGATATATAATTTTTATTTGTTTAGCCATGAAAGCTTATGAAGATCATGTTCGTAGTACAGGTGAAAAAGTATCACATCCGTTGATGAAGGAAATGCTTGCAGGTTTTGCTGCCGCCGAGGTTGATAGACTTTTTGAAACGAAAGGACTCGATTTTCTTGATCGAGAAAAGGCCAAACGGCGTGCTATTGATCAAGCACATCATATCGCTAATGAACAATACGGACCAGGTGGAACTTTTAACTACGAACAAAATCAGTACGGATCCGCTCAAAATTATTATCAGCAGCCAGGTGGACCAGGTTATAATCCACAACAAGGGGGACCAGGTTATAATCCACAACAAGGGGGACCTGAGTATTATCCACAACAAGGTGGACCAAATTATTACCCGCAACAAGGGGGATCAGGTTATTATCCACAACAAGGCGGACCAAATTACTACCCACAACCAGGTGGACCAGGCTATAATCCACAACAGGGAGGATCAAATTATTATCCACAACAAGGTGGACCAAGTTATAATCCACAACAATGTGGACAAGGTTTTTACTGACCATAGAGTCGTAAATATTTTCTGAAGATCAGCTGAACATTATTACCATCTCTATCAAGAATAAGAAGTTATTCATTTCATTTTTATCATTTCCGATATTGTATCATAATTCTTAAATAAACAAATACTATTCTTCACGAACCGATGTCTTCGGTCATACTCTCGTTTAATTGTATATATCTATTACAGGCAGTAGTAAACAAAACTAAGAACATGACTAATGCATCATAAATGATCATAAAAATTGATTTCTAGACTTGACATTATAATTAGTCAACCAAACGTCATGTAACAATGAAAGAAATAGTTTGATTTGATATAGTGAGATATGTGTGTGTGTGTGATTGTCAAATTTGATACTCACACTCACACACAATATCGTGTGACATGTTTTATACAATACATTACCATATAAACTCCTACGTCTTGTTTTGGAGAAAATGATCCATTTAGCGCTTAAGTTATTATCAAAGACGTCATACCGTTTCAGAAAAATAAGCTTGTATCATAATCATCTCAAAGTTAATTGAAGTTTCTATTATCCTCAAATTAAAGTACTTCATCTCTTCGACAACAGGGAATATTTATCAGCTTATTGTTTTAATAAGCTTGCGTGAGCAAAGAAGATTCCTTTCTTTTCTTGCGTTTCATCGAAAATAAATCTCAGTCGTTCTAAGACATGAGTTGTGAAAAAAATGTTTTACCCAATTATATACAGATGATAATTACTATAGAGATTTTTTTGAGAGAAAAAATGAGTCTTTTTATAAAAAAAAACTCGGTTGACACATTCATACAGCTGCTACACACTGCAGAAGAAAGAGTGAATATATCTCTTATATAGACACATATAAAAGAAAAGTTCTTTTGTTTGAGAATCTAGTATTCTTATATTCGAAGTAAAATACGAAGCAGAATGTCGTCTCCAACAGAAGATCTCTTGACTACTCTAAACACTGCTCAGTATTATCTGCATCACTATTTGTTGCCATTATTTATAGCATTTGGCACAGTAGGAAATCTATTTAATTTAATTGTTTTCCTCCAACCTTATCTTCGTACAAACCCATGTTCAATTTATATACTAGCCTATACTATTGTTAGTATCTGTTGGATTGATTTTGTCGCACTCACAGCTTCACTTAGCATTGGCTTCTCAACTGATCTTGGCACACAATCACAGACTGCCTGTCAAATTCGCACTTACATAATTTACGTAACAATTAACTTACTACCTGCTTTTCTTATTTTAGCGGTATTCGATCGTACCTGTGCGACTTCAAGAAGATTGATTATTCGTCAGTATAGTTCAGTCAAAGTGGCTGTTTATTCTATTTGTGGTGTAACACTATTCTGGTTACTGTTCAATATTCCTGCTTTGATCTACACTGATATCGAGCAACTTTCAACTGGACAACCCATATGCACGCCACTACCTGGCAATTTTTTCAATAATTTTATTTTTGTCTTTTTTGCAGTTAGCTATGGACTTCTACCACCGATAATATTGATCATTTTAGGGTAAGTTTTCAGTCTCTTTGCAAGAGATTAACGGTGAGCATCAATATATAATATTATGACCTTGTTTGATTCTCATCTTTGATAAATAATGTGTTATTCTTTTGATAGGTCCATTACACTGACCAATTTAATTCGTTTTCTCGATACAGTTCTGCCAATAAATGATATCTTGCAATATCGTCCTAATGAGAAAGAACGTCAATTGATTGTTATGCTTCTCACACAAGTATTGGTAACTGTCTTATGTCAAATCCCATCATCCGTCTTTCAAGTATATGCAGTCGTCACACGCAGTTATGAAAAATCTTATCAGAGACTAGCTGTTGAATTATTTGTCTATAATTTATTTGTTCTACTACTGTTCCTACCAACCTGTTTAAGTTTCTATGTTTATTTTGCAACGGCAAAAACTTTTAGAAATGAATTTCGACGTGTTGTTAAAAAAACTTGTATGTTTTAAACGTTAGATTGATGTTGTCTTGTCTCTGTAATGTAAAACAATATAATAGAACTGGAAAATTACTTTGTTGAAAAGAAAATTGAGGAGTATATGTGAGAGGCTGTGACTATGTTTTAGAGCGATGTTACTCAAGTTAATTAAACCCACACACATACACATGACCACGCTAATCAAACAACCGTCAATGCTTAAGTATTTTGCATGTTCTTTCTCAGCACTTCCGAGTGTAACAAGAAATAGAGCGAAATATAAAAAAAGGAAGTATCTAAACTATGGTATTAACGAAATACTAGAAATAATTTTTCATGACTCTTTTCATTCAAAACTAGATCCAAATCAATAATTTTACATGCCTATTCTTTCCATCCCTAACTCCTCCTCCCCTCGCCCCCTCCCCCCCCCCCCCCGCTATAATGAAAGATCCCCTGGTCTTCTATTTCATTTTACAGTAGTGGCGTATCCAAGGCCTGATACTGCTATATCACCGAGCAAATTGTTTTTTGTTAAATATACTATTTTTTCATTATGTTGTTGTGAAAGTTGTATAAGACTAAATTTTTGATAACTAGTTATATCTTAAGAGTAGTATAGACAGATTCATAACTTAATAGAATCTACTACTACTCGATAATCGAAACATTATTTTTTCATTCTTTTTGTATAACAATCAAGTAAAGAAGAGAAAATAACGTTTCAGAAATAGTGTTTACAAATCAAAACTCATAGTTTAAAGATGAACCAATCTTCAAAAGAATTAATAAGTGGTGCAATTCGGTCGTTTCTTAATTAATAGAATGTGAAGAATCGTGAGTTAACGTCTGCAATTCTGCATAATACAACAGATTCTCTTACACATGAAACAGTGAATACAAGCTCAACCTCTGCTGATAACAGAAAAATACAAAAAAAGCTGAAAGACTAGACTGATCTTAAATCATCAGAAAATTATGAAGTAATATGGCTGGCTCAAAGGGTACCGATCCGGAAAGGGGATGACGTCGTCTGCTTTAAAAAAAATTTGTTACTTTTTGCTAAAAATCGAAAAAAGATGCTGCACCCCCACCGCCTCCGAAAACGTTTTGTTCTTTTTCTGTTAAAAAAATTGAAAAAATGGATTTTTACTGCCTCATTTAGGCGTGAGTGTGGGTGGATGTGAGTGGGATGAGTGTTAGTGTAAGTACTACATTTATTTGTAATTAACACTCACATTCTCTTCTGAAGAGTTACCTGTTTGTTACTGTCTCCCAGTCAGGCTAGCTTTGAAAACCATACGTTCTTACGCATAAAAATCGCACTTTTTTACGCGGAAAAACGTCGTTTTTTACAACGCTTGCCTGAGTGGACTATTCTGATTTATTACGATCAAAACAACCTCACAACATGCACTGTGAGAAAAAAAACATCTCTCTCTTCTCAAGGTGTATTATTTCTTATTCGCGGGAAAAATGCGTTTATTTTTAAAGGATGAGAGAAAGTTGGCAATGGGTGCGGGTGAGGATGTGGTTGAAGATCTTCATCTGTCACCCCCACCCACACCCACACCGTTGTTAAACTTCAAAACTACACTGTAAAAGGGTGGGGTGTGGGTGCAATACTACAACGGATAACAACATTCACATCCACACCCATCCACCACACTCACCCAGGCTAGCTTTCAAAAAATACGTTTTTACGCATAAAAACCGTACACTTTTCCGCGTAAAAAAATATTTTTAAAGAAAAAGCAAGCCTGCAAATACTAATGTTATGAAATTCATTTTTCTTACAATAAAAAATTTTTTACGCAGAAAAACGTTGTTTTTTCAATGTTTGTTTGAGTGGACTGTTCTGATTTATTGTGATCAAAAAAAACGTCACCGAATACACTAGAACAAAAAAACATCTCTCTCTTCTCCAGGTGTTTCTTTTTCTTATTCGCGGAAAAAATGCGTCTGTGCTTAGATGGCGTGAGAAAATTGGCGATGGGTTTGGGTGAGGATGTGGCTGAAGATCTTCATCTTGATGGTGAGGATGTGCGTGTGTGTGTGAGTGTGGATCGAAAATAAATATAATCACGCCCACACCCACATCCACACCCACACCCACACCCACACCCACACCCAAATCCATACTCACACCCACATCCACACTCACACCCACATCCACACCCACACCCACACCCATACCCATACCCATACCCATAACCATCTACACCCTCACCCTTTTATTTTCTGTGAATAAGACAAACATATTTTTCGACGAGGATTGTCTGATGTTTGTTGTAATATGAGTAAGAAGTTGTGTTGAAACGTAAGTATTTTTTCTAGCAACGAAAAGAGTCTGAAGCGAATTGACTGTATCCATTAGCAGTAGTAAACAGAAAAAAAAACTCTCTGATTAGTTTGTTTTTTCTACGAACGAGCACTGAGTTTTGTTCTGTGGTGGTGGGTATATATAGCTGTGTAGAAACAACAACTGATCATCTTTGCAAGCGACAAAAGTATTTTCGGTGAGTAAAAAGAAGGGATCAGTGAATAAAGTGATTCGTAGAAAGATTAGTACGAAACAATAAGTTAGTTTGTCAGGAGAGGTAAGCAAATGCTGATAAATCCATAGTTCAAGAAGAGTAGATTTGGTTTTCCCACCTTGCTCGAAAAATCTGTAACGTAATGATTGAAAGCAAAGAAGTGTATTTCAATCACCAATAAAATTTTGTACCATATTACCATTGAACGAGTTCGAAATATGTTGATTTATCAATCATAAATTTTTGAGCCGAAAATTTAAACATTCGTAAACATTTTCGATATTTATAAATCAGTTTTTGATCTATAAACTTGAAATCGATTTTATAATGTGGCTTGACTTCTATACTTGCATATACAGCATAAAAACAATACTGATAGTCTAAGTGGATTTCTACCGGAGAATTTTCATAAATGCTTTGGTACATAGATTTTTCAACTGTAGCGTGAGATTCTGAACGTCTGCTAGGCAATCTACGAACACCTGAACTATTTAAAAATCTGAAGCTAATTTATAAATTCATCAGATTGCGAACTATTTATAAATACTTATAAATCTGACAGATTTATAAGTGTTAATAGTTTTTTCACAAAATCATTTCGAACACAACAGTGCATATTACACTTTGTGGAACACATATACTTTTTCTGTTTCGAACTTTACATGTAAATCTGTTTGTTATCGTTCTCTTCATTAATATTTTACTTCTGCTACAATTCGCACGTATTGCCTGATTCACTGAATGTGCACTACGTATCGATGAAATATGAATGAGAGCATATATGCACTTCCAGTATATTTGGATCGTAAAGTAACCTTTTATGTCTTTCTAAAACTTCTGCTAAAAGCAGATAAAATTCCTTTCAAGCTTGAAGTCTAAATATGCCAATTGATCAGTAGCTAGCTGTTAGTACTCTCTGTACTCTGGAAGTTGGTTGTCGATTCCAGTTTCGAAAGTATTTGTTTCTATACATACCATGTTCTTAATATACAGTGTTGTTTTGTTCTACTCGGAATCAAAGTTTTATATATTTTTATACCTCGAGGGTGGGTCAAGGTGAGCGGGTATCTAGACAGCAGATACCCACCCATATCCTATTTTCTTTAGATTTGACTTTTTTTGTAAGATGATGTTTTATTGCTGCGAGCTGCATTCGTGTATAGAGTTGTCAACTTTCGCTGAAAAAGCAACTCTCTTTGTCACTTCTTCAACGTGCCTAAAGTTCTCAAAAGCAGTTGTCTACAACGAAGTCTGTATTACCTATGAAGTTGTCTTTTCGAGGATAACAATAAGTAAAACGTTTTGTAATTATTTGAATAGGATCACATATCCACACGTAGGATATCTTAGCTCCTGATTCAACTTTTCCCGAGACGGACTTGTTTAGGTCTGCGTTACAACTCTAATCACACTAGTTCCAGGCCCAAATCGATGAACTCTATTAATTTCAATTACAATATTTTTAGCCCTCACTCCTACCTCAGCCAATACCCAAAACCTTCCAAATTAGAAAAAAATCGCAGTAAAAGCTATGCTAGTTCGCCTGGAACCGTCACTGATGTGAATTTTCGCAAGAAAACCTGCGATTTTGGGTGGATGCCAGAGAGGGTGAGATGGTGTGTGTGTGTATGAAAATATTATAATTGCAATCGATAGTGCTCACCAAGCTCTACCTAGAACTGGTGTGACTAGAGTTGGAACGCTTACCTAAGTAAATTAGGGGTGTGCCTTTATTTTTATTCTATTCCTTATTATACTCGAAAGTAAAAATAAAGAAGCACTTCTAGTCTTGCTTTGAGAAACCTTATATTTGTAATGCATGTTTTATTATATTCGTCATTGTCAAATAGGACCGCCGCCGGTTACATCTTCTTACTAAATATGTGAAAAAACAAAATGTATGAATATTTATAGTTTTCGGTATACTGATTTGGGGTTGAGTTACTATTAAACTTTTAGGTAACATGTCTGTGTTTTCTTACTGTTTCGAATTAACAAACTTATTTGAAAAGTCTAAACCTTTTGACGACGAATTTAGGTAGTGATCTCTTCGACTCTCTCTTACATATACGTTGGTA
The DNA here is from genome assembly GCA_905250115.1 of Adineta steineri. Classification (NCBI taxonomy): domain Eukaryota; kingdom Metazoa; phylum Rotifera; class Eurotatoria; order Adinetida; family Adinetidae; genus Adineta; species Adineta steineri. The sequence continues at coordinate 6,697 of CAJNOI010001392.1, read as the reverse complement.
TAGCGAATATATTGGATCTATGGCATTCAGCAAATCCGATAAACAGAAATGGACGATCTCGGAAGAAAATCAAAGGCGATTACTAGAAAGATATAGTAACAATGACGCACTCAAGCATGCGCAAGTGGCAATCGATGATTTCGGAGATAAAGATAAAAAGTTACGGCAACGCATGTACGTGCAACCTGTTGGTCAAATACGTAATTTTGAGAAACTTAAGAACTCTGAATCATATAATGATGAAGTTGTCGAAAACTATCTTGAGCGTGCAGTCCTCTATATGAACGAGAGAACACTACGTGAAAAACGCGATGAGTATGCTATCATTGAAGACGATTTTGGTCCAATGTTAGAAAAAAAGCTGGCGAATGGTATAACTCCATCGTTCGGAACTCTTAAGAAAGCCTGTGAACAGTTGGATAGAAATTCCGATCAACACTATAAAAAGAGCATGGAAACATACACATATTTCACAAAGCGAGGAATTTCAAAAGATGAAGCCAAAGCCTGCGCTATGGCTATTGCATTCTATTCAGGTGGCTACAGCGCATTGGTGAGCACGTCAGCAAATTATGTTTGTCGAATGGAACGAAAGGTGGCTGAATTGTACACAGATGAAGAAAAGCTCAATAGCGATGCACTAATGGTTATGTATTACCTAATAAAAGGCCTCTCTCGTATCGATTTCTATTGGGGCGTTGTGACACGCTATGTCAACTTGGATAAAGAAGATGCAAAAGATTATAAACCTGGTGAAATCTTGACTTGGCTTCAATTCAGTAGTGCAGACAAAGGTGGAGATAATATGACTCATTTTACTGGGCGCAATACAGTTTTTAAAATAACATCGCTTACTGGTCGAGCCATACAATACTTCTCCAATTGTGCCGAGGAAGAAGACGAAGTACTTTTTCTTCCACATTCGTCTTTCCTTGTATGCCGTGTAGTAGAACGTGAACCTCAAAGGCAAATATTTCTGAGACAAGTAAGTCACACATTCGCACATAGTTGGCTACCTAAAATACATATTTTTGTCTATTAGATTGAGTTGGGCCTAAGCAAATACGTTATCTTGTGGGTTGATGACAATATTTTTGATGAAAATTGGGGAAATAAACAACTCATGGAAAAGGCAACTACTTTAGGCACCAGTGTGAATGTACACTTCATTCCAAAATCAAACACGGATTCAGCACTTTCGTTTCTGCGTTCAGAATTTGGGCAGCGTCTTAAAGATAGGGAATCATTTCGTATCGTGACTGATATGAAGCGAACAAATGAAGATGATCCCAGTATGGCGGGTGTTCGATTACTAATGGAGGTGCGTAACTTGGGTTTCAAACAATCCTGTTTAATATTTACGGGCCACGAAGAATCATCTCACAAAAAGCTACAGAAGATGTTCGGTACTGATCGACCCCAAGGCATTACAGTCACTCAATATGATTCCGAACTGGAAAAGTTTGTCCTTTTCAAGCGCTGTTAGACTATTGATCGTAAACCCCAATTTTTTAACGAAAATATACTGAATAAAATGTAAGAGATCTTATTAAACTTCTTCTTTATTATTCTGATAGTGACGATGAATAGTTGAAAGCAACACACAAGACAGATGAAGGCCAGTTCTATAGATTCTCTTCATCTTGAGGGTGTGGTGTAGGTGTATGGGTGGGTGTGGGTGAACGCAACATAACAGAACAAAGTCACACATCTACACTCACACTCTTATCCAAATCCACATCAGACTTAAACCACACCCATCCACATCCACCCACACCAACACCTACATCTACACATACGAACACCCACACCCACCCACACTCGCCCACACCTACACCTTTACCCACCTTCACCCAGATCCTAACCCGCAAACCCACTTAAATAGGTTCCACCGTGAAAGAAAATGTTTTTTTCTGCTTTTTCTCTCGTCTTTTTTGTGTTAGAGAACAACAGTTCTGAAGTAAGCCATCAGGGAGAGAAAAAAACAAGTGAAGAGTAAACACACAAATAGGACTTCACAACATATTCAAACAGAAGAATGAAGTAATATTTTTACAGTTTCACGGAAAATCTCGCAGAGAGGACATTGTCTGGCTCAATTAGAACGGATGAAAATTTTCGACGAAAAAAATTGTTAATTTTGTCGGCGCACCTCGAACACATCAAGATGTATGCGTTTTTTGATCCTGACTGCCACGAAGTTTACACATATTTATGTGCTCACTTCTATTTTTTCGAAGTCTAGTAGATGAATGCTCTACTCTCTAGAAAAAAAGATGTCGTAGTGAACTATAAAAGATTTTAGCGAAGAACTAGAACCTTTTTAGATTGTAGAAAAAAATTCGAAAGTCTTTTTGATTTCGCGTCTCTGGCTAAAAATATTTTTAGTTCTAGATTTCTTCACTAGACCCTAAAAAGGTTCACTATGACACCTCCTTTTTTGACAGAGTACAATTATAGAGAACGTTCCTAAATGAGTAAAAGATCGGAGATAACCATAGTTGGTGAAAACTGGCTGATGTTTCATGCAAGCTCTTCTCACCCATCCCGTTGGTCGCACCGGATACACTTTAATCTCCTTGTGGACCAAGAGAAATGCCGTACGAAGTTTTGCGACAATAGCTTTTACAGCGATCCAAAAGTACAGTTTACCGAAAGACAGCGAAGTTTTACCCAGCTCTAGCTTCGTCACCTTTCTTAATGACCTCAATCATGTCTCGACTCTTCTCTGGATTTTCTGAAGTACCATAGAAAATTTGGTGAGGTTAGCTAATATAAAGACTACCTGGGTGAAATTTCACCCAACATCCCCTTCCTCATCGCTCTTGATCGAACGAATCGTCTCTCGACCTGTCTGCGGACCTAGAGAAATATCGTGTAAAAGTTTGTTGAAGCTAGCTCTCACAGGAACTTCATGCATAAACAACAGACAAACTAAGAAACCTTCTTCTTTATATATATATATATAGATAATAAATAATAATAAGAAATGTCATCATTACTTTATATTCCAATTGAATCATTACAACGTGAAGATATTGAAAGTCTTGTCAAATTATGTTTAAATGATGATACTGATCGTGTTGATCTTTTTGGTGGTCGGAAAGTCGCACTGAAGTATTTGTTGAAGATACATGCAACTGATTTCGATCTATCTTCTTATATTGATATAACACAAATTACACGATTAGAAGACCATTTTAACAAGTTAAAACAATTTGATTTTTTTAGAAGAGAATTTGATAGAACTTACGATAATAAGCTTGAATCATATTGGGAATTGGAAAGTAAATCATCAAAAATTGATGAAAAAGCAAAAAGCGCGCGTCAATTTATGAATAAGGAAGGATTTCAACCAGAGCAATTAAAAATATATTTCAATTCAAAAGAAATTGATAATATTCCTCATACTAAAGTAACATTCAATACAACTGGTTTTGTCGATGGTGATGCACGTGATTATATGAGCAACTATCCCATTTTTGAACGCAAAAATGAAGGTCAAATAAATACTAAACAAGGAAGAGTTGAAAATGTTATCTTTGATATTCCGCCTGGTAAACAGGTAATTGTTTTGGATTTTGCAGATGAAAGAATGCCTGGTGGATTTTTTCTTTACGGTGCTACAACACAAGAAGAAACAATCTGTTATAATTCTGATACATATCAAGCTTTACTCGATCTTAAATATAACCGATTTGATGGCGGATTCTTTATTCCTGAATTTGGATGCTTATATATTAAACACGTTCAATTTTTTAAACCACCTGCGTTTAAGCAGAGACGTATCGTTGATATTGTTGCTGCTGCTTGTTATGATTTAACAGGCAGACATGGCTTACATGAAACACCGCATTCAGCTGAAGCAATTGAATTTAATACGAAAAAAAAACTGGAAACAATCATTGCTGCCGCTCAAGCAAATACAGAAGGGAATGGAGAAAATACTTATCTTATTCTAGGTCCTATTGGATGTGGAGCTTTCAAAAATAAACTTGAATCGATTGCTAAATTATGGGCTGAAGTTTTATTGAAACCACTAGACCCAAATTTAAATACTCAACAGCGTCATGCGTTCCAACATATTTGGTTTCTTAGTGGGACAGATCAGAAATTGAGAGTTTTTGAAAGAGCTTTTAATCTGGATACTGATCAACGATTATAAACATTTATCACTTTACAACACGGTGCTGTTAAACTAGATAAACATAGAATATTTTTCTTTTCGCCTATCAACATACTACTTATTATACAGGAGTTCTAATACAGAATAAATACTTACCTATTATAATCAAAGATGCTAAACTGTTTTACAAATAAATGAGAAATTAAGCTGTGATTTCTAACTGTCGTTTTTTAGCAACATGTTAAGCACACATAATTATGAAAAATTTAGCAAGCAACCAGAGACAGTTTCCCTAATAACAACGGATAAATTTTCTCTTATCTTGTTCTATTTCTCATATAATCCAAAGATGTTTTTATATTTGGATGATCTTTGGATTCTTCTCATTTTAACGATATATAAATTTTTTTTCTAATTTGAAATGATAACGAAATTAGTGATCTGCGATCAAGAAGTCCTGATGTCGTTATTAGGTATCAATTGCGTAATAGCGACACTCCAGCAGACTATAAGCGAAAAACTACTCTGACAGGGAAAAACATTCTGTCGCGTTTTCTAACGGAAATCGAAAGATGGCCTCTTATACAATTTTGTAGAGCGGCTCAAACTCTGCTACTATCTAGCGTTCACAAAAAATTAACTTTGTTCTAATGGAATAATGGGTGTGGGTGTGAACAGCTACCATAATCCAGATTTCACTCGCGCTACGGAGATCACCAGATGGCTGGACTGGGGTGGATGTGGGTTTGTATTATATTTATAGAAATACTACGACTATAGTTTCGACCGTATTCAAAGGTTAAATCATCAGGTAGTTTTTTAACTTCTGCATAAGATTCCACAAAATAATTCGGCGATGATGAAGTTAACGCTCGCATCTAAATCCTCAAGATGATTTTGTATTATAGCTAATATCACAATTAATATATCAAAATACTTTTGTTAATATAGCATAATTCACCGATGTCTTTAATAGTAGGCCTTCTATCATTGATATATGATTTACAATATATGTTCCTCACTATCGCAACTTTTAGAAAATTTATTAAAATAAAGAATACTTTTCAAAAGAAAAACTACGATTCAAAATTATTGCATTGGATGAAATCAAGTGAATTACGGAATAAATGTTACATGCTAAAGCTACGAGATAAATATAATTATGACAGTGAACCATTATTGTTTGTAGGTTATTATGTAGCTAAAAATCCACCATCTATAAAGAAAAAACAATTAGAATTATGTTATATCATAGTATTTAGTTCATTTGAAAATGAAATTTGTTTACATTACCGATAGGTAAACTAACGCCATTAATCATTTGAGATTTATTTGAGAGTAAAAAGATAATTGGCTCAACAACATCTTCCACTTCTATACAAATGAATAGAATATTTATGAAAATACAATTTTAATGTTTTCAAACCAGCAAATTTATTTAATGGAATCTTTGATAACATTCCAGCAGCTTTCTTATCATCAGACCAACCTATACGACCCATATCTGTTAAAACAACCTATATATAACAAATAAAAGCAATGAAAAATGACTTTATGAACATAAAAGTCTTACTGTTGGTTGTACACTATTGACTCGAATCTAAAACAAACAAATTACTCGTAATTAAATGCATGTGAGAGAGACTCTTACTTGATGAGCACCTAATTCCATTGCCATTACACGTGTTAAGCCATCAACGGCTGCTTTTGATGCACAATAAATACTATGATCTTTAAGTGCTGCTGATGCTGCTTGACTCGATACATTAACAATTGAACCAGACATTTTACGTTCAATTAAATCACATGCTATTTCCTATTAAACTCATTATTCTTATTTATATATTAGATAATTTTAATTACAGAATACCTGACTAACACATATAATGGATTTGACATTGATATTAAATAATCTATGTAAGATAAAAGAACAATATAAATATTTCATATCGATTTAAATTCTATTACATACGAATCAAAATCATCAGGCTTAACTTCTAAAAATGAATCAAGAATAGCAACAGCAGCATTATTAACTAATAATTGAATTGGAAGATGTGGTTTAATAGCTTCTTTAGTTGCGTTCCAATCACATAAATCAACACATACTGGAATGATCTTATTATTCTATTTAAAATATAATATATATAAATGTATATTCAATAGAATAAATTAAAATTAAAATATTTTACTTGTGCAGCAAGTTGTTTTAAATTCTCATCAGATTTACTAACTGCAATAACTTTAGCTCCAAGTTCAGCCAATCGTAAAGCCAATGATTTACCAATACCTAAACAATATTTTTCTTTTAATATAACAGAATAAATAATCTCTCCGATAACAGACCTCTTCCGGCACCTGTAACACATACTGTTTTATTTTGAAAATCATTTTCAGCCATCTAAAAAAATTACCAAAATGAAAAAAAAAGAAGAATTGCACTGGTTTTTATCAAAAATAGTTGTAAACAATTAATTTTCACACAGAAAGCTAAACATAAAAAAACGAATATTGTCATGAAAATTATCGACAAATTGCATTATGAAGTGGAATTGCTAATAAACCAGCAGC